>JAQIXS010003141.1:0-19205 GCA_034700785.1 Rossiulus vilnensis
GACTCGTGAAATAAAGGCGGCTGAATGCGCTCTTATTCACAAAATAACACGCTACGCAGTTGGTTCAGCCGATAAATTCAAATAGCTAAGGCGCTTTATATAAAGAAAGTATCTAAATCCCCGTGGCTGAATTCTGGATTGGGGAGTGATGTGATGGCACTTAGTCCAGTGCTTGCATAAGTTAAAAATAAAGTGTGAGAGGCATCCAATTTACTTCACATACTTTTTGAAAATAATATTTCCTTAAGAAGCCCGTTAAACTTACGTGCATTTTTTGTAATTAATGTCAGAAATTTCATAACCTGCTGTTTGTAAATTATGTTAAATTGTTAATGTATGTAGTACTAAGTTGATTTTAAATTTTGGAGTGTTAAAATGTTTATACATGTATAAGTTTTCGGTTTCAAACTTGCATATCTAATAACGACTTATTTTGATGATATTTTGCTTGAAATTTCTTCCATATTTTTTTTGAAAATTGCAGCAAATAAATCACATATTTTTCTCCGTTATATACAGGAGATCCCTGGTTTTTATTAAATAAAAATTACGAACAATTTTTTTGATTGTACCGTAGTTCAAAAAGTTTACGAATTTTTTATCCGTTTTGTTAAATAGGTGGCGTGTCCTAACCTCTTACATTTAGCTTGTTTCCTGATAAATGCAATTTTTGACATAGTTAGAATATACACGCACTGTTAATGGCCCTTGAAAGCCCTACTTTTCTGATAGTTTTTGTACTGTCAAAATGTTACTCGCTTTTTTAAATGAATTGTTTTTTTTTTGACGTATTTCAAAATTTACATTTAAATAATGTGTCCATGGCAAATGATAATATTATTCGTACATGTATATAAAGCGCCACTGACATTTATTTGTGGCATCTGTAATTCAGACATTTTGAACAAGTAGATCTTTTAAAAATGAATTTAATAAATTTAATAAAAAATTAAAAAACGAGAATAAAAAAAACGATTGAAAAAGTAATATTTGGTCTTGACTGTATCATTGACTGTATTCGCTGGTTTTATCACTTAAATGTATTGAGAGAAAGAAATATAAAAAAGACAAGATAGCTAACAAATAACAATGCTGACAGGACTGAAAGAAAACATAACAGAGAAAACAACAGGAAATAAGCAATTTAGACGTCATCTATAACTTTTGTCTTGTAAATCAAGTGTCACTCCATACTCAAATTGTGAGAAAATCGAGGATTCTGGAAGAAGTCATTTTAACTGCATTTCCTTCTTCAACGTTTTCGTATTGATGATAGAAAATAGATGGCGTTTACAATGGCACTCATGGATTTAAAAAGATTTAATAGCTATAAGTAATCTTTAAACGAATCACTGTCAACTTAATAGCCATTGGCACGATAGAGGAACAATGCAGAAAGCATTGAATTTATACATACATATGCGTTTGTTTCACATGCAATTATCTTCAAGGTTTACCAATGAATGGCACATATTGGAATAAATTCAATTTGAAAGATCCTTGAAGTGAAAAGGAACGTGTTGAGATCAAATTTGATGCAGAAACCTGTGTACATATATTAAATTTTACTCTAAAAATAGCGAGAGATTGCGCCCTTGTTTGCAACATTCTGACGGTAAGGCTTTCAAGTGCCTTTGAGGGTGCAAATTAATCTCCCAGGAAATATTGATTCGGTTTCAGGGGTCAAATTATACTGTATATTCTAACTGCTGTAAATTGCATTGATCAGCAAACAAACTATAACTTAACGCCACACCATGTGTTTAACACACACACATACACAATAATAATATTAATAATATTAATAACAATTATAAATAAAATAAATATAAATAAAAATGTGTTAACTTTATGAACTACAGTATATACAATTGTACTTTGCTTCTAATACGATAAAAAATGTTGGTAATTTTTATTTAATAAAATTTAGGAATCTCGTTTTATCAAATGGTGGGGAAAAACCCAAAACCTGGTATACTAGACTGAATTATTTGCCGCAATTTTCAAAAACTCCTGGCACTCTTTTTCTACACTATAAATACAGATGTATTGAAATTTACCGCAGGAAAGATATTTAACACCAATCTCCTTTTAATTTATTTTTCGTTGAAGTATTGGTATAAGTTTGCGGTTTAAAACTTGCATCCATTTTCATTTTTAAGATATTGCGAACGTATTTTCATTTTGATGAAAATTGGCTCGAAAATCGCTCATTATTTGTATATGACGTTGTCATGGTAACTTGCGCGGGGGTTTAATCACCGTGCAATCATTATATATGGAAAATTATAGTGCTTTCTCCGATGGTTGCAGATATAATGTCGACAGGATGCATAGGCCTACTGTTTTCAATTTCCTCCAAATATTTTGTATTTGGTAACGTCAGCTAGGTTTTAAAAATTTAATAAAAATGTGCTACGATTATTTATTTTCCCAAATCTTTAATGAAGAAATTCAATATAATTCTACCATCTCTTCAGCATTTTCAGACACAGACACGTTGGAACTTGCCTTTATATTTACCATCAAGGGTGGCATTATTTTGCATTAACGCTTAGCCTACTTTTCCAAATTAATTAGCACTATACATATATATAAACCTAGTTTACAATTAACCTTAATTAACTAAAATGCGGGAAATTTGCATTATGAACTTAATATATACCGGAAGTGATAAATGTGCATTCTCGAATGGTTAATACATCATTTCGCATTTCTAACAGGAGTAGAGGGCGTAATATATGCTTATGTAATTTCCCATCATGCAATGTAAGAAATTGCATGCATGCATATAAAACAGAATGGATTTATATGGCCTGTGAAATTTTGGGGAAGTATACATGTACTGTTCCTGTATATTAAAATTCACAAAATCTACATCGAGGCAATTTGCAATCTAGAAATAACTCCGGTTAATATTTTAATATAATACAACCGATGCTTATAATGTTAAATACTGACATGTTTGATGAAATTATTTGATTGAAGAATGCAAAGTTTTCTAAAAATCAATGAACTATATTCGTAAGGTAGTTTGTCTTTGTTTTCATGTTCGCAGTTAAATTGTGATGGTGACATTACCAACACTTTTGCATCCTCATTTTTTTATTTTCTCAGAAGGCAAGAAAATACTTGAATAGCCTTCTATTTTGTTGTTGTTAAAGAACTTGATGCAAACTTGAATAATCATGCGATATTCTTATCCTGCTATTCTTAATGCCATTTCTATCATAAAATTCACGTTCACGTTCAAGTTAACAAAAAGATATTTCTACCCTATAGAATTGTACTAAAGAAAATTTTAAAAAATATCCTACATTTGTATATTGTCGTCATTGAAATGTGGAAAATTGTGGAATCCCCTATACTCGAAACTATATATCACTTATTGGACATATAGGCTTATTCATGTACATATATATCATCGCAAAATTAATTCCAATTCTTTGCATATATATTCCAACATTGAATAGAATGGATTCGTCATACTTATATTATACATTTAAAGTTACCTTATGCTTGTTTTTATCCTGTCTAGACCTAAGTGTGTGCTAAAGAAACGTTAACATATATGATATTGCCTGATGACAATTTTTCTTGATGATTTCAACTTATAGCACGATATATTCATTATATAAAGGCAGTATAAATTATAGAAATCGGTTGACGTTTGAGCAATATACAATAGATATCCGATCTGGACAAGATACTGAAAATTGTCAATTTTAAATTTTTGAATTAATCTCGCACGCTGTATTGTATTATAGGATTCTTTTCATGTACAAAACAAGCAAAAACAACATATTTTTTTACCATTCGTGTTAATTGATTGTAGGAGCGTATATAGCATGTATATTGTAGCAGGGGTCACGAACCTATCCTCTAGCCAGATCCGGCCCAAGACTTTACACCCGGCTCGCGTTTCTTATACTTTTTATATATGTATAAGCCGTATAGTGAAAACATGTATTACATGCTGCAACGCATACAGTATTCAGGGGAAATATAGGACTATTTCATCTGGAGTTTTATAAGGCTATCCTTTGGAAGAGAATTCCAACGTCTGATGGCATTAAAGAAATAAGACCAATCGTATTATTATGGATCTGAACGTATTGCTCGCATTTCCATAAGTAGATTTGAATGTATAAGGTTCTAACAATTGCACCTCGGTGGTTTTCGTTTCAAGATTTCCTCCATTAAAATAGTAGATTTCGGCGAACTTTATTTTTCCAAAAAAAACTTCCTAATAAATATTTCCCTCAGCGTCACAGGTGGTTCTCCACCTCCAAAAGAGTTTGCAATTTTGGGGCCCTATAGACTCAAACGTCATTATGCAGAGTTATAACTTAAAAATGTGGGCGAGTGGGAAGGGGGTCGTAATTGATTTTCTTACAATTTTTGGCTGATGCCATGCAAGTTATTTTAATTTTTTACACGAACTCGAGGGGGTTACCCCCAATTTCCCCTCCCCTTGTATATATCCTTGCAATAAATACACGCTTGTTACTCTCCGCAATGCCGTGCACTACTTTCGAGCATTCTCTGCTTATTTTTTGCTACCAAAACCATATTCGTCATCGTGGCGCACCTGAAGCCGTGGCACAAAATCCATACTGGAGGGACCCTGCGCCCACAAAATCCCTATTTCTACCCCCCGTTTTTGGGTCACGCGGTCCCGTCCACATGTCTAACATCCGTGGCAGCGTTCGTATCGCCATTGCCAGGTGCGAGTAAGTGCGGAAACCGCCAAAGGACGCCTATTTTCATCATTTTCATCATCGCATTTCCTAATTAATTTTCTGTGAAATAATCAGGCTTCTGGCGCCCCCTAGCGCCCAGCGCGTTTGCCCATAGGGCTCCCAGCTGTCAATCAGCTGGCCAATGAACATAATGGGCTATGATCACACCGTGACCATCGGCGGGCATTTCTCACGCGCAGCGGCGACCAATAGGAGACCGCCGAAGCCTGACGTCACGTGCCGGGCCCCGCCCCCTCGCCCTCCTCGTGCTGAAGGAGCACGCGGCCGAAGCAAAGCACATGGGCTCGTGCCACAACGCCGCGTGCACGACACCTTCGCCCCACCCAGTGGCAGAGCGACGAACTACGTTGGACGAAAAAAAAAAAACCAAAAAAACTCTAGCTAGTTTTCAGAAACGTTCATCGTCTTACCTCCAAATTCGTCGCATTCTGTCAATCGCTCACCTCGATCAGCTGCGAGCCAGGAAATGGTGTTGCCTCTGAGCATTTCTTTGATCAGTGTCCATTGAGAAACGGCCTTAGCAGCCTCCAGAGGGCATCGGCTCTGACTTCGGGAGCGTAAATCAGTTTCGGCAGCCCGTTTTTTAATGTGATGTGCGACTAATATATGTGCGCCGGGTGGTTTCGTCAATTTGCTCCTCGACGTAATAATTCGGATTTGCCTGTTGTTCTCGCGATTCGCCGCCCGCAAAAGCCTTTGAAAGGTCGCGGCCTGCCCCGATGAATATGGCCGTGTCCAGCACGCTTAACATGCGTCCGATATTCGCTGGATATCCGTTTCAGGGTGAGTTTCTCTCGCTGCACGGCAGCTCCCAAATACTCCGCCCTAATATTTCGCTTTTCTTCGAGGTGTTCAGCCACGAATTTAAAGGGTTTTTTACCTGCTTTTGCCATCATGCATCTCTCTGGATTTCAGCTTCTGGAACTCCGGTTTTGCCGTTCTAGAACACTCCTTCGTGCGCCCGTTCTAGAACTGTTATTTTTTGCGTTCTGGAACGCGCACCTCCAAACTTGACAAAAGTTTCATAAATGTCTATCGAAATGAACCCTAAATTTCATGCTTTGTAAATGATGTTAATGGGAATGCGGTAATTTCGCTAGGTTGTCATTGAGCACATGCACGTCCAAACCGTTTATCATCGTTTAGTCATGACTACCAAGTATCATAAATTTGCAGAAAACGTTTTTTTAAAAAAAAACCAGGGCTACGAGGGGCATGCATCAATCCGTAAGACGTGGCCAACATTAAAATAAATACATGTATGTAAGGTAGGTTTTCGAGAATTTTTTTCCATGTAGTAAGTGACATACAATATGTGCTCATTTTCTTAAACTCAGCATTTTGCTTTCTATAATGCGCGTATCAAAACGTATCAGAAGTAGCGTGGATGTTTACCGTCATCATCCCTAAATTTGATTTCAAGCTTTGGAAATCTAATTAATGAAAATGCGGTAATTTTGCTAGGTTGTCATTGAACTCATGCACCTCCTAATCGTGTCTCATCGTTTAGCCACGGCTTTCATCAAGATGTATAATCAATTTGCAGAAAAAGTTTAGAAAAAAAATTGCTTGATAATGGGCATGCATCCATCTCTACGATGTGATTACATTTAACTAAAACTAGAAGGTATGGTTTAGGCTATATTGCATGTCCTTAAGATCACTTATTGCAAAATAAGTCATTTTAGGCACACCTGCATGTCGTATCCGTGCAAATCTTGATACATCTAATTTGACTGCCTTTATCAATTTCGCGTGCCTTAAACATGTTCATTTCGGCGCAGCATACATGGTATATTATGCCTGCTTTGTAAATCCATCGTAACTTCTTATACAAGTGTTTGGTAACCACGCAAGTTCATTTAGAAGCGAATAAATTAGGAACTTGCCTATATATAAATAGGTGGGTAGAGCACCAAGGCCCTTTGGGCCATTCGGTGCATTACGTCCTTTATCGTTTATTTGACCCGAGCGCAGGTATGTGCCTGCAAAAGAGCACCTCTCCAAACGTCAACTTGTAACCTTCGTTGACAATTCTAGTGAACGTTCTGTTTGATTTTAAATATGGATGAGTAACGACACAATAATTAAAATATTGCATTCAATTTTTATTAACATAACAAAGCATATTATCTGCCGAAAATTGCATAGGTATTAACTGCATTTATCGAAGTGTGGGGCCCAGCCAATTTCAGAACAGCAATCACAATTGCCCTTTCTGGCAGATATTTCACATGTTAATCCATTGTAAAGGGAGAAGTGGGACCCAACAACCCTTGCAGAAATGGGACGGAGGAATGCATGAATTTTTATAATTTACCGTGTTTACTCTCAATTTAAGACGCACTTTTCATGAATAAAAATTACGATAAAAATTCAGTTTCGACTTAAAATCAGGTATTTAGCAAAATGTAATTTTGTTATAAGGAGGGATTTTAAAGCTTGCAACAGTCATATTTTTTTGAACATTTTTGCTTCGATTTGATAAAATATGGTGGAAAAAAAAGACAGCATTATAATGTTAAATTCAAACTGGAGGTTATTTCTTATGCAGAAGCAAATTCAAACTGGTATTGTACATCTCTGTTTGGATGTGTTTTACTTCTTACATGTATATTAGCCATACATTTCCAAAAACGTAAGTGCCTTAGATTCAAGTAAGAATTTTCGAGTAAATACAGTGTTCAAATGCTCGTTTGAGTATTAGGTGAAATTTCACATCGATCTAATTGCCACTTTTGGCTCTAATCCTCATTTATCTTTTAATGTCCTAAAATGCCGACAAGAAAACTGATACCTGTACGTAGCATCAGGGATTAGAAACTCTTCTTTGCTTCGGTATGATTCTTGGACTTTGCCACGGTTTAAGGGGAATCCTTTTGTGCCTGGTCCAACTCCACCTTATTCTTAACGTTATGTTTGTGAATTGAAGGCGATTTCACCCCCTGCCTGTTTCACCCCTGTTTCGCACCCAAGGAGCTCGCCGCTCGCCTCCAGGGCTCTCTTGGCTTCTCCGAGAGGCTCCTCAACCGTCCAAATTAGTTTATTGTCCCATCATTTTCAATTTGCTCGTGGACAGGTATACAACAGGGCAAATAAAACACGGCTAAAAACAACTGGCCTGCTTTGTTCGTACCTGGCATTTACATGCAAGCTACATGGGCATGTACGTGTATATATGGACTGGCACCTATCTTGCGTGCTTTAAAAGGGTGTATATTCGAAAAGGGTCCATGAAAATAAAAGCAGGCCTATTGGGCCCAATCGACAGGTCATTAGGGTGTCCATAAAGTGGCACGCGGACGAATTAGTTTGACGACGTCGTTATGTTGTGTAAAATAATAAAATTTAAAGCGAGGAATGCGGTAAATGACTCCTGATGGGTCCTGAGCGGAGTTACATGTAGATTCTTGTATCTCAATCCTGGGTTTGATGGCATTGCTGTACTGTAATAATCCGATTTCGCCCATAAATGACGTTTGAGCATCTGGCGAAATGTCTGTATAATTTCTGTATACTTGTTAAATTGTTGCATATGAAATTGAAGAAATTTATACGAGCAAGGACTTCAGAATCTGACAAACTAAAGTTCAATTTTGCACTGTGAGATTGTGGTCCCATCCTTAAGGATATTTAGATGATTTTTCTGATTTTTTTAATATGCCCTTAATATATTTGTGACAATTGCAATATCGTTTACATGTGTTGTTCAATAATAATTGTAGCTCCCCAATGCCGCATGCTATTTCTGTACAAATCTTAATTTAATACAAACGGAATTGTGATAATTGAAAAGAGTAAGGGCTTCGAACTATGCCAAACTGTAAAAAATATCAATTTTGCATGGTGAGAATGTGATCCCAACATTTTAAGGTGTTTGGAGAGATTTTCGTTTTAAATGCTATCAAAATAATTGTGACAAGCTCAATATTAATTATTCGTTGTTAAGTTAACGCATTTCGATTTAAGTATTCTGAGGTATACATATATTGTAATTAGTATGAACCGCTCGAGTATACCTCAGAATATATATATATGAATCAAATCGTAAAATGCTGAACAATAAACAATATTGCACAAAAATACATTACGCAAGTATGCTGTATGAACTGTTAAAGATGTTTAATAAGGGTGCATTGTAGACAGCACTGATAATTCAATAAACGTTTCTGGAAACGGCATTTTAATTTGTGTATGAATCATGCATGGTGGCCCGCATGCACATAAGGGGTGCGTTTATACACCCCTAAATAATTCATTAGTAGCTATTGTATTGCGGTGGAAAATATGTACTTTATCACGTTTAATTTTCTGCAATTATTAAATTATTACAAATGTAATTAGAGTATACGAACAAGCTTAGGCTTCGAAATCTGCCATGATCGCATCCTCTTAAGAATTTGTATGATTTTTTAGTTTAAATGTTCTTAATAATTTATGACATTTGCAATATTGTTTATTGCTTAACAAATACATGTCGATTTCAGTATTCCGAGGTACATAGATTTTAATAGTGGCTGGACGATTGTAGGCCTATAGTTGTGTTTTGCAGGACAACATTTGTCAATGGGGGCACCTGAGGGTAAAATTGGAAGTTGAATTCCACAATGTGAGTGAGGGAACTGAAAAGTAAAACCGAGATTTGGGAAACTTGCTTTATTATGGGCCAAAGTTTGCTCGTTACAACCGTGAAAAACAGCATTGAAATTCGCGAAAACCAAATCCGCACAGGTCATTTGCTCGTCATTAGCGATATTTATTTGTATTGTCCATCTGTGCTCATCTTCATACAAATTCCATTCCATAAGGGTTTAGCTTCCTCATTGCATTTACTTCTGTCAGTCTTATAACAGATATCTCGTTATAACCTAGTTCGACTGAAATGAGACTGAATTTCGGATTAGTCTGCAGCCATTTTGTTGAGCCCGCAGATTCGCATCTTGTTTTGGATAATAAGAGCTGCGTGCAAGCATGAAACACAAATTTTAGATAATTGGTGCCGATTATGTTCCATTAACGCTGCGCACTTAATTAAGACTCGCCTAAGATGGCGGCAACATTGATATATTTTTTCCGCCCGCAAATTTGTATTAATGAATGCGGGGGTGGCTTTGACAGGCCGCTCCAGTGGCTGACATGTGATGTGATCATGTGAGACACTTGTCACCGATGGCGGACAGTGCGGCGACACCGTCTTATTGTTCGTTTTGTTTTAAATGTTTGGTATGCAGTATAAGGGAAGGGCAATCCGACGTTTTTGACGTTTTGAATGCCTTTCTCAAGAGGCCGAACTGACCGCTTGTCTATTTCTGGTCAATGGCTCGGCACGCGCTCATTCCTGACCTGTGTCCAGCAGTGATGGGCCCGCGACAGCGGCTTCTGGTCAGTGCGTTTCTGACAACAAAAGAGCGAATTCCTTTTTTTTGGGAATCCGTACCATGAGATGAAAGGAGTTTGGGCTTGGGCATTCAAATGTATAAACTCAGACCCAGTGGCTTCACCGCCCGGGTCTAACTTTATCCGAACTGTATTTACAAGGGCAATGGGGATAATGAAATACGAAAAAGAGGAAATTGTTTTAAAATCATGCAACGCATTTTGTCCTGGACATAAAATTGTAATGAACTCTTCCTAATTTCTTCACACGTTTGAAAATCTTCTCTGGGTTTTATATAGTATACCAAAAATATGAAATTGTCAATTCTTAATGTTGTTTTTTTCGGATAATCTACTGAACAAATTCAACCAATCTTTAAGCGTAATGTTTGTTCTCAAAAACTACCATCAAATAGACATGAGATTTTTAATTATTACATTTTTTTGCAAATTTTCCAATAAATTACTTTAAATAGACACGAGCTTTTGAATTAAAATTAAAAATTCTGATTAAATTAAACCTGTATTAACTCGCATTGATGTCACATTTATAATGTTACCATCGTGGGCGTGCTTAGTTTCTTGGGCCCTGATATTGCTCTCAGGTTTTTAAAAATTCATTTTTTAAAGTTTTAAAATTTCATTGAAGCCTATAGCCCTAGAAAAAGACTGATAGGGGTGCCAAAGGTACTTTTTCATTTAGACCTAAGGAAGGATGCATGGGCTAAACGTTTAAAAAAAATGAAATTAAACAATACAGTTGGTGATTACCCAGACGAGGGATTTCATTCCACCTCCTATAGCACATAGTGTTTATTTAATATTTACCTACGTATTTATCACACAAAATCAAGGACAATTTCGATAATTTAAAAAAAAATTATCAAAGAATAATGAAGAAGAAAACTAAAGCTAACTTAAAAGTTGATGAGCTTGTCATTCGGTTATTTGTTGCTTGATTGCTGTTGCGAACCGTCACACGATTGCAGTTAGGGTAATTAGGGGAATTACCCTCGCTCCAAAGGCGTGATATACCATGGCTTTAAACTGGTTGATGTGTATCTTACCCTTACAAGACATGAAATTCACAACATGGTAAATATATAATTATGGTGCTCAATGTTATTTGGTCTATCACTAAGCTAAACCTCCAGTTAACTAAGGAAAAGCATTGCGCCACAGCAGGTTAGCAGTTAACCATCGGTTAAAGATGACACAGCTAATGGGCAGTATTACTATCAAGTTTTTTAAAAAATTTTACATTCATTTTTTAAGGTTTTAAATTTTTTATTGAAGCCTTTAGAAAGATACTGAACGGGTGCCAAAGGTACCTTTTCATTCAGATAAACAAACATGAATCTAACATTAATATTATCACGTTTTGAATATTCTTGACCTAATGTTTGTAATGTAGTGAAAATTTCCCAGAATTCCTTGTTGCCACACGTTCTCTCCGTGCTTACTATACCTCGGGTTAAAAACCCCTATGGTAAAATGGTGAAACAAAAACCTATTTACCCTTAGTTTAATTTGTGATAACCCCAGGTTATCTGACCTTTCATTTAATCTAAGATGGTGCAACCGGCCTTTAGAAAGGAATGCAAAATCAATGTCTTCGCGAAATTAATGATTGGCTCTGATTTTCTTTATGCCAAAATGTAGAAAACCGATGTATTCATGGATGTTTTTAAATGTATTATGTTTATACACTGTAGTTGCTTTGGACCCGCCTAACTTTGTTTTCGCTCCTTTTTTTTTTTTCCAGGACAAGGTCGGGTTAACCAGTTGGGTGGTGTTTTTATCAACGGCAGGCCCTTACCCAACCACATTCGATTAAAAATAGTTGAAATGGCAGCCGCTGGGATTAGGCCTTGCGTCATTTCCCGCCAGCTCAGGGTGTCGCACGGATGCGTCAGCAAAATCCTCAATAGATATCAGGTATGTCGAACGGAAATTATTTTCATTTTGTTTTGGATTGGGGTGAAGTATATTTTAAGCACCTTCATGACACTTTCTACCTACGCGAATTAATGGCACGTTGACAATCGATTGACAAAAAGCCGACGTGAAATTAGCCGTATCCATGGGTAAATTTGAAGGATTGTTTTGGATGATTTTAGCGAAAATTTGGCTTGACGAAGTGGTTTTGGGAATTTTTAAAAAAAATTATACAAATAATAAACTTTCAATGTTTATAAATACAATAGCCATGGACAAACTGTGGGGGTTCTTATGATTTTTTTAGGCGAAATTTTTGAATTTTAATTTCTTATTTATACTCGTCTTATTATTAAAATCATTAAAAATGATAATCCCAGCGATTTTTTTGGCGCCGTTTGGGGAACCTTACAAATAAAAGTATGCCAACCATGCAACAACATTTCTCGTATATTTGTGCTTAAAACGCACGATAACCACGCTGTATTTTTCTTTATCCCCCGTATGGAATCGGTTTTTAACTAGGGTCTATAGAATTTAATTTAATTTAAAAATGTTGCGTTTACTCACAACATATAAATAAACATGGGAAAAAAAAATTCCTTATGCAACCTGCGATGCCCATCTTCGGAGGTTTCATTCCTGGTGAAAATTGTCGGGTGAAATTCCTGATGGACTTTTTTCCATGTTTATTTAATTTTTTTCTGTATAAAATAATCCCAGTGGAGTATCAAGTAAACACGTGAACATTTAATGAGCATTTAAATTAATTGTTTGAATAGAAATGTGTTCGGTTTTTTGCGTTGGTGTAATTAGTGACCTTTTGGATCAGCATTAATTAGCCATCATGGTTGCTATGCTGAAGATGTACATGCACTTAGTTGTTTGATACATTACATTGTTTTCTGGGTGCCATTTATCTATTTGATGCATCTTAACTAGTTTGGCATGCATGTACTTCAAAGTATAAACGATGCTTAAACTTTGCTCCAACTTTAAAGTTACGAACTTAATTTTTTTTTTAAAGTACTAAAGGGTACTAGGGGTGCTCTGGTGTTTGCCTGCTCGTTTTAGCTTATCATCCCGTATTTTTCCCCCTTATCTCATTCCGCCCTTACTCAACCACAAGCCGCAAAATATGAAATTGTGCGCGTATTCGCAGTGGTTCAAAGTGGTTTTAATTAATTACGCAAGAGGTGTTGCTTCTGCAATTTCACTTCCACCTTTTCTTGTCTTTTGCTCATCCTTCAACAGGTTTTAATTAATTTGCCGGGTCACTTTGTTTTCTCCTCTACATCAATTCTGGTTAGGTAATTTCGGGAGTTGAGGGAAAATTAATTTCTGGTTTGAGGGGTGCATAAGGCGCCGTATTTCATGATGAGGGGGGGTCCGTTCGGTTTTTCGGGTTTGGGGAAAAAATGTGACCCATATTGAATTTTACGCCGTGAAATAATTATTAACAACAACAACGTTGTAAAATATTTGACGGTGGCATTTTAATGTACTAATTAGGACGCATAATTAGTACCTGGGCACCAACGCAACTAACATGCATGTGTAGGCCTATTTTAAACAAAAATGCAAATATATAATTAAGTGACACTTTCCCCCCCTTTTATTTAGTGACAAATTGATCCCAAAATGATGAGATTTTGCAAGGGGCCTGAACTGTTAGGGCATGACATTTTCACGTTCCACAGTTAATTGAATTTTTTGAGTATGAAATTAATTCGCCAATTCGTTCAACCGCGCATCTTTGTTTAATTCAAGGAAACTGGCAGTATTAGGCCCGGGGTAATTGGAGGGAGTAAACCCAGGGTGGCAACCCCGGAAGTGGAAAAGAAAATCGAAGAATACAAAAAAGAAAATCCGGGCATTTTCAGCTGGGAAATAAGAGATAGATTAATAAAGGTAAGACCTTCATATATTTGCACAATAAAAATGAAAAATAAATAAATGCTAGTTTAGTTAATGCTCTATGTCCTTCGATTAGAATGCTTGCACATATACAGGGTGTCCCTATGAGAATTGAATTTTTTTCAATTCATTCTTGGACCACTGGAATGTTTCTATGGGGACTTTAGGAAATTCTTGTTTTATCTCGTTTTGTCCATCTGTGGCTGAAGTAGTTTTCCATAAATTCAATCAAACGTTTTGTTCCTAGTATTTTCTCTTTATTTATGTATTGATTTTTTTAAACTCTTGTGATTTATCATTTATGCATGAACGTATTTCTATTGGTCTTGACTTTACGCCATTTTATTCAATTCGCCGTTCTTTTTTTGTGTTGTTTCCGGTTCGCGCCCATCCATTCAATATCCGATGTCACTCATTGCCACACACTTTTGGACATTTCCCAAAACAGACAGTAAGGATCCTATTTTTATTGTTGTTTCATTCGATGCTCATTCTTTTTGTTTAGTTTATTTATTTCCTTCTGGAAAATTACGCTATATCGCAGGTGGGGTAACAGGATGTCTCATAATTGTAAATCGAACTTTTTTGTTGTTAGTTTATTTTTTTAAATATTTTTTTATTTAAAAATAAATGCAACATTTATGAACAAGCTTAAAATTTTATGGGACACCCTGTGTTCATAAATTAAAATATTGAATCTCAAAAAACCAACACATGGGTCATAAAAATTATTTTTTTCAGGAAGGAATTTGCGATCGAAGCACAGCGCCATCTGTGTCCTCCATCAGCCGAGTGCTAAGAGGCCGGTCCCGAGGTGACTCTGAAGACGACTGCGATAGAAGGGACGACAAAACCGGAAATAGACACAGTATCGACGGAATCCTCAGTGATAAGAAGGAAGGTAAGAACAAAACTTTTTTTTTTTGCATGCAAGGTAACGAAAAAATCTCGTATAGATGGCGCTGCATTGAGATCTCCCACCTTAAGGTATTAAAAAAAGTGTATTTAATTCAGCAAATAGGCATCCAACTTAAATTCGGAATAGCTCGATTTGTAAACAAGTTATTGCTCATCAAAATGCGCCTGATTTGACTAACATTCGTCATCAATTTCTCAGGAGAAAAGCTTTAAAACAACAGTAAATCATTTTCGTTCTTTTTTTGTGGGACATTTGTGTTTTTACCCATGTCACCATAAGTGTTTTTTGCTGAAAATACGATATCCTGAGATCAAAAGAGTTTCAGTGATAAATGTTTTTCATAATTTGCTTGAAGCACGATACATTTTCTGTTCAATTGGTGTAAATTTAGTGGCACTTTTATGACACGGAGGGATTTAAGTCGAATGAGGTGCATTTGAAAGTGCTTTAAATTGTTCACGAAACGAGCAATTCCGATTTTAAATTGGATAGCTACTTGCTTAGGTGGGCCAGTTTCAGTGTAATATTAAAATTAGTAGTGTGGGGGTTTATATTAAAAGTGAAGGCCAAGTTTCGTTTTTTTTACGTTTTAAAATATGTAGACAAATTGCAGACAAGTGTCCAATTCGCGCATTGAAGAATTTCAATGTGAATGTTCAAATTTTTAGATGAAATTTAAAAAGGCTTTCGAGCAACTTGAAAATTATCTAAAAGCGCCGTAGCTGGCATGCCACTCTTAACCTCTCATTAAAATATCTTATTGTACATTGATGCAGCGCCACCACTGTGCGCTCATTAATAGGCCATAGGCGTACACTTCCCAACGAGATTTTTGCATTTTTTTTATGCTACCACACTTTTACCAAATTATAAAAGCAAGCGTGCACAATATAAGTTAAAAATGGCCTTAAATTCCTCAGAATGAAATTATAATTTCGCGAGATGATTATTTTCGCATTGAAATGGGAAGGGGGGGGGGGGAAATGGAGAATGAAAGGAGCCCAAAAATGTATGAAAAAAAAACTGCGAATGGATTTTTAAAAAAAGATGTGATTTTTTTAATAAATAAAAAGCGTGCATGTCTGTCGAGTTTTCTATAAAACTTTTTTGAATAAAGAAAGCATCATGCATGCAATGGCTCCCAAGTAATGCACGCATTATACATATAAGCTTTGGTGTAATTTCAGTTCGCTAGATATACCCCTGCCATGTTTGCCATTCACACGTGATCTACGGGCATTATTCATCCGGGTTGCAAATATAAATTACCCCCAGGAGTTCTGTTGTTGTTGTGCCCGTTGTTAAAGAGAAGCTTGCAGCAAATCGAGCCAAATATATATCATGTTGCAAGCTTTAATTAATTTAATTAGACCGCTTTTATTCGGTCAGCTAGTGTTGGCGTTGACGTTGATTTGTTGGCGTGGAGAAATATTATATGGGGTGTTGCTGGACTAGACTCTTGCGTTGTTTCTGCGAAAATTCCAGCCGGATGAAGACCTCCGTTCTTGACCACCGTGAAGTTTCAATCATAGGGGTTGTCCATGTATGACGTCGGTTGAGTGCTAACTGTTAATGCGATTAAGGGTGGAGGGGACATCGAATCGAGGTCAATGTTACTTATGACGTCATCTTAATTTACTTATTTTGTTGAAGGTTAGTGGATGGGCTTACGTGAAATTGCTGCTTACAGTTTAAAACTGAAGTGAATAAATTGAGGCAATATGAGAATTGGTGAAAGCGCCTAATAATTGCTCCTTCCTCAGTACCTCATGATGTTATTAAGCTGATGTTAACTTGGTACCTATTGAATTGAATTTGATAATAACCAAAACATTACATGTGCATGAATGAATGGCAATCTACTTATGCTCGGGTGGAAAAATTAAATATGGCCATACATCGTCATACATGGCAACTTTAGATAGTCATATACCTGAATGCTTGACCATATATGAAAATGATTCGATTTTCTACTAAAGACAATCGCATTACTGTTGATTTCCCTTAAATAAATGTAGTACTTTCATGCCAATATAAATAAAATATTAAATTTAATATAAGTTACTGTCAAGGTAAAATTTCCAGGTATGTAACCTACACACCGAGATAATGTATTGCCAAATGACGAAATGCTTAAATGGAAGAAACGTATATGAATATGTTTGGACATGCATGGGTTGAATGGACTTGTACGGTATAAACATGTGACCAAAAATGAAAGGTCACAAACAGTATGTGACATATAATGTATTTGTGGCCAATTTCTGGTATAACCATATTTGGAATTTTAAATTTTTCCACCCGGGTGAGAATTAATGTAGTTTAAAGTGTGCAGAAAGTATATATTAAACACATCCGATTTACAGAAATCATGAAGTGCAGTAAAGTTTCAATGAAATTTCAGGTTCGTTAAATATTTGTCAACAAACAAGTAAACAATTTTTTCCCGATTATTTACATGTCAAATTCGCAATACGTTTAACGTTCAAACATTCTTACTCAACAAAACGTTTCAAAAACACTTGGTAACTACACGAAGGTTATAAATAATAGTCATCTTGATTCCTTAAACAATAATAATAATGCATATATTGCAGTATGCATTTCCATGAACCGTCTGTATATTCTTTGAATTTTATCAATGCCCAGCTTTGGAGGGTTCTTCTATGGACACTAGCCTACATGAATGCACGTACAGTATAAAAATACGAAATGACAATAGTGGCGCAGAAGGTGTTTATCAGCCTCGTAAATCATTGTAGCAAAGTAATTTAAATTTAGTCACCCCCTTCATCCCCCTCCTGCCTCAAAGAATATCAATTTATGACAGCGTGCGTGCAATTTCAACAGAAAAATGCAAAATTACACATTCTCGCCATTTTTTTTTATGCTCGCCATTCATTTTTGCAATTTTTAAAATTTTTTATTTATTTTTTTTTTTTCACGCAGCCAGTTTTTACTTTTTAGTCGCATTGAATTTGCTTGCCAATTGCTCGCGGTCATGCAAGATTAGACGACATCAATTTCATTTTGAATTTCTTTTCTTTCTTTGTATTTTTTTTTACGACCACGCTGTAACGCGTTAGAGCATTGTTAAACGCGGGTGCCCGAAAATAAACACGACAGTATAATTTCCGCCATAATTCACCAAAACTGTGTTCATATATCGTACAGCCTTCATCGGACTATTAATGCACGCATAGTCTAGGACCCAAATGTTGTCCTTTTTTATTACGCTTTTTTCCCCCCCGATTAATTTAATAGCAATGTGCTCAAGGCATAAAATGTTGCATCGAAAAACGCAGGTTTTTTGACCACTTGTTTCTGAATCAAGCGAATATCTCTCATGGTGTTATTGGTGTAGCATTGGACAGTCTAATTGTGAATATTACCAAGCATGGACTTAGGGATGTAGTCACCAATTAGCAAAATAAATTGTGCTTTGGGCCCCAGGAGGGATCCCTGAGCAAAAAATAAAAATGTACTTGTATTATATAAAATGTACCATAATTTACCATAGTTTGACTAAAATTCCTGTTTTATTTTTATTTCTAAACAAAGCTATTATAAAAAGAGTATGCCCATGTTTTTTTTTTTTTTTAAAAATGCATATGATGTTTGCTTTATTGATGATATTTATAAACACGATTAAGAAATAGTAATATCGCCGTTATAATAATTTCTCCATGGCATTGTTTCGATATCATAACCCTAAAACAAATTATTTTAGCAATGTTATATATACGATACGGTTTTTATAAAAAATGAATTTCGCCCATGCCATTTCCTTATTAATTTATTTTTCTCCGTGTAGAATTGGTCGTCCTCCAGAGTCTGAGCTACATGTATTATTTTTATAATTTTTTAATTTTCGAATAAAATTAATTGAAAAGGTGAAAATACCTGTTTTCGGAGCTCGCATTACGTTTATTTCGAATTTGTTTAATTTATTATAAACAAACCGAACATTTTCAAACTATAGCCTACAAACTAACTCAGACCCCAGTG
This sequence comes from Rossiulus vilnensis, assembly GCA_034700785.1. NCBI lineage: Eukaryota > Metazoa > Arthropoda > Diplopoda > Julida > Julidae > Rossiulus > Rossiulus vilnensis. The sequence continues at coordinate 18,922 of JAQIXS010003141.1, forward strand.
GACAATCATTTCAACACTGGAGAAAAAAGAAACTTATCAATTGTAAGAAGTATTTGAAGCAAAAATGTGAATTTTTTTGCATGGTGTACATTTTTTTGGGTCGAGCCAAAATTTCATCAATTAGGTTTTGTCCAAATTTGTGTATCTAGAAAAATTCGGATAGGAAGGACACCGAATACAACTGGAAAAGGGAAGAGGGGTGTCCGTGGATATGGACTTGTTAAAATTGTATAATCGTACACGTAATGCTACTTGGGACCCTCGAAGAACGGTTCCACCAAATT
>JAQIXS010003142.1:0-19202 GCA_034700785.1 Rossiulus vilnensis
CTAAAAAAATTAAGATATTTGAAATACCTATTATGCAACCCGCAATGCAAGTTAGTCATGCATGGAAGCCCCTTTAGGCGGTCGCAAAACAGATGTTTTCAAATTTATTAACTTTTTTATATCAAAAAACGGGACATTTTGAAATTAGAAACCAAAGCTGAAACCCTAATGGATAACCAATTCTACATTGGTGCAAATAATTTTAAGTTATGATAAGTATTTGACGCAAAAATGTACAAGGAATTGAGGGAGGGGGGGAAATTCTGGTACATTTGTTGGAAATAGCACACTGAAGCGAAAGAAATGCGCTCCTACTACATCCTACTTTCCAGAATCCCCCAAGAAACAAGACCCGAACCCTGGGCTTAATATATGGCGGATTTGTCTGCGAGGCAGAATCCCTATTCCACATGCCATTCATTTAGACAGTAGCGAATTGCATAAACTGAATACAATTGGTTGCATTATGAGAACTCATTACTCTGTCCCCGCCACTGCCTACATGTAAATAATATTCAAAACCGAATTATTTCGTGTTCCCACTTTTTTCTTCCCCCCCGTTGGCGAACGCAAAAAACGAATCCCACCCAACCCACGTGCAGTGGATGAAACGCCATTCCACCTGAAACTGGGTTTACCTCGGGGAAGGAAAGCTACGAATGTGAATGCATTTCTGGCAAGGAGCTATCTCTGAAATTTGTAGCGTGCCAGGTGTAGGGCGCGCCACCCCCTGCCATCCCGGGCCGCGATTGGCTGCCGCCACAGCGGTAGTAACCAAGGGAAACGCTGGGCGAAAGGCGTCCACATGTGCTCGCCTGTTTCCTCCGCTTTTCGGTGGAGATGCTTGGCTGCTCCTCCCGTGCGCCATCGACCCGAGGATCGTCCTGAGAGAGGGGAGACGGACTCGACTTCTCCCCCTCCCAACCGACTGCAGTTCAGTCAGTCAAGCGTTGGTTCGCCGCTCGGTTCGGTCGTTCTCGCTCGCCTCCGGTTTCGATGAGGAGGCCAGACGGTCGCGGCCTTCCGCTGCTGCTCCGCTCGTTCGGCACTGACTGTCCGTGTCCCCGCAGACGGCACCATGGAAGCCCTTCTGGGCTGACATGTACGTAATCTTTCCGGCGCAAGACGTGGTGGATTGGTGTTACTTTTCGACGACTTTGGTTTCTCCCGCTGCCCTCAACAAGATGACGACCGACTGCTCCCTCAAAGAACTCTCGCACCCGGCCCACAACGAGGCACTCAAGGTGCACAACACGGTCACCTTCAAGCTGGTGAAAACTGGTGAGTCCACAAGCCCTAATTGACGGAGTTTTTAGAATTTCCACTTCTGGAATGTGGTCAGCGCGTGCTGGCCGTGCGACGCCTGGCGGCCGTCTGGAAGCCGGAAACTTGTTGGATTCGGTTCCAGCTCTGCATGTGCGTGAAATCGTCAAGGCAGTGTTGCGATGGAGAATTTTTCTGGTGAAGGGTTGGTACATGGAGGTAAAAGTTCTATCTGCAAACATTTCAAAGGGAGGTTTTTGGTGGTGGGTAGGCATGGGCCGTCCCGGATTCGATGAAGCCAGAAATGAGAGGGGAGAGATTTCGTGTTGGCGAATGCTGTGTTGGGAATGGGAATACAAGGGGCAAGATTCTTATGGGTGTTGAAATGGTGCAGTGTAGGAAGGTAAATGGTGCCGGGGGGGAAGGGGGGGTAGTTTGCTCCGTAGCACCCAGTGGCGACATTTCATGAATATATTTCGGTATTGCAAACTTTTGACTTATTTCCAATCCACAGAGCCACCCCACCCATGCGTAGGCTATAGCGGACCTTACACAATTATTACTAATGACATCCCAAACTATGGCATTACGAACTGCATGTTAAATTCTCATCATAAGTGGCAAAGATTACATTTCAATTTATCTTACACGATTACCAGGTTTTTGATGTGCCGCCTAGTGGAGGCTGGGTTATATAAAGGTAACTCCATCTATCGTGAATACCATTCAACTATGGCTAAATAGTTTAGATATGCATTTTCTGCTTTTATTAAGTTAATAAGATCTAGCGAGGCAAACGTACGATAACTCTTAGGTTTGCATTACAAACGAAAGCTGCAGTAATATGACGCCGAAATCAAGAATAAGACATGTGAATAAGACCCCCTTCTGTTAAGGGGCCTCCATAAATAACTTTGCAACTAAAGGGAGTGAGTTCCCTGAATGCTGACAGTGTCATGGCGTGGTTTGAATAACAACAGATGCTTGATGTAGGTTAGCACATGTTCCCGTTGGAACACCGGTCATAATAGTGCTTATTTTATTATTTAGATAGGAAGTTTGGATGTATTTTTTTGTAATTAATTTTATGGCATTAAACATGATAAAGCGAATGAAGGACACGAGGGGCTAACATCTTCTGAAGTCAGGTGTCCTTGTTGAAGTCTTTGCAGACAGTGAAGTCCCATTGAAAAAATTGAATTAAATGTTAGCCTGAAGTCTTTGAAATCCCACCGAAGTCATCAAAGTCCCAATGAAATCTCATTGAAGTCATTGAAGTCAAACTGAAGTCTTTGAAATCTTTGAAGTGAGGTGTATACGATATTTAAGAGATGTTATTCCCCCTCGGAATGACAAAATAAAACTCGCATTTACGTGAAATTTGTAATGCAACTGTTAGAACGCGTGAATATTGTACTAAATTTCAAGTGTACACTCAATAAGTTCCCCACCAACAAATTATGACCCATTTATTTTTATTTTACTTCTGACCACGAACATTTTGTAAATCTTCATCTGTCGTGGAATTAGTCGTGCATTATATGATGGCTCAAAATGTGTATTCGATGTTCAATTAGTGCTTAGTATGCTATTAGTGCTATTACGCTATTCTTTTTTGCAATATGCCACAAAATAAACATGATAGTACATACTCAAGCTTATTACTAATCTTTTCTAATTTCTGGATAAAGTTTAGCTTGCTGATTACTATCCTCAGTATTTTGGAATTTTTGCTGTAGGCTACCAATGCCTTATTTAATTTATGGTTTTAATGGCCATTTCCACAACAATACACTAGTTCATTTAAACACGGTATACGTTTTAACCCTGGTTATAAGAGGCGTGCTATTAATTGCCATTTTCCCTATGAGAGCAGCTTACTCCAAAAATAGATGTCAAGTCCCGTGCTGGTTCGCCAATTCGTATTTAAGGATAGAAACAATGGCAACAATGCCAGATGCATTTCTGTGTTTATAAAGTACTTTTGTAATGTACGTCAATGCACAATTACTGTTAGTCATCGATTAATATAAAGGACTGCCCACGAGAAATAATTGAAAAGTAACAGTCAAGGTGTTTCTGCATCTAGTTGCACGAATTGCACGCAGGTGTATTTCATTTGTTGGGTATACATTTATATTGACTTTATCGGTTGTTTTTGACAGATTTTATGTGCTATTGTTTTGTATGGCGTTTGTTTAGTCTCGTTTAATCCTTATAAACAGACGACTATGTAAGGGACAGTATTTAATGGGAGGCCGTAGTCAGCACAAATTGGACAACAGCCTGCGGATGATCGCACAGAAACAGTTTTATTTAAATTAATTTCAGGAAATTTATATTGCCAGCAAAATATTTTAATATCACAAACTCCAGTCTGGATGTTAACGTTTAAAATGCATGCTGATGAAGATGTATTTACTACAGCTTCAGGGGCTTTATTATTCTCCAGATATTAATTTTTAGAGCTGAGCTTGTAAGTTAATTAAATGGATAATATTGATTTGCATGCCTCATTTAATCAAGTATTCAATTCCAACTACTAACTCACAAATACAAGAATACGGCTCATGCATTCGTTTTAAATTGGGATGTGGCCTTTTCTATTGCATGCACTTGCAGTGAATTTTATTTAGGGGTCGTCCATAAAGGACGTCCATCAAAAACTCAATTTGACACCCTACCCCAACTCTTGACAATCATCGTCCTAGGTTGACGAATGGTCCACTTGACGTTACTTTATTTCGACAAAAAATTGCACAATAATTGACTGCAAATGTCGATCCCAATAACAACATATCCCCATAACACGGAAGGTGTCTTTGATAGATTAATCGACTATTGACCTTATTAAATAAATGGAAAATTAATTAAGCATAAAATATAAACAAGTGATATTAGAGAAGATTGACAGCGAAATAACGTTCCAAAAACTAGCGACGCTTTTAAACGATGATTAAATTGGTGGAAAATGATTAGTAAATGTCATTTTGGGACAGTTTGGCGTCCATACAAAAAACCCACCGAAATACCTAAACAACCTCATTTTCCAGTTACTTGTACTATTTTGGTCGATGTGCTAGATGAGGTGAGTGGTCGTTTTTGATAGCTTTGGCTGCATTCGGGAACTGTTAAATTCTTGCACAGCACCTAGAAATCGGCGTTAGTTTTATAAGTTCGAATTTTGTGAAACCCCATCCCACCTGCAACCTCTGACGTCCTTTGCGGAGGTCCACCGTATACTGTAGTATTTCACTCCAGCCATATCCGCTCGCATCTTGCATAATGGTCGTCTTGGGAAAAATTGCGATGCATTTTGAGGCCATTGACCGTGAAGCGCAAAATTAGCCATCTCTGGGCGTTGTAATCCTGCGAGTTTATGGAGAGTGCTTCCAGCTTGCGAAAATGATCTGGGGTGCACGTAGGTAAACAACTGTACGTCAGATAACTCAAACATTCCTATGCTATATCAATTCAAACGCTTACTTCGCCGATCTACCGATATCTTGCTAAAAAGCTGTCAAACCGATGCTGGTTTAAACCACACCCTCATCTAAAGGCGTTCTCCTAATCGATTGTCCAGAATTTCTCATCGACCGAGACGAGCACGGTGAAGATTCGTGCAACAAGTTGAGCATTGCTTCCGTTTCAATCTCTTTTGCACCAGTTTATTTTGGTTATTTTTATTTTTTAAAGTTTGATTTATCATTACTATTGTTGTAGTTATTACATGTATATGGATTGAATCAAGGGGTGTCCATAAAGTACATGTAGGTTGAAATCGGTTAATAACGGCCAAGTACTCTGTAGTATGTAAACATGGTATCTTTTATGCGATATTTGCTAATAGCCGTCATCATGTGCCATAAAAGGGCGCCACTCATTGGTCATTCTTTTCCAATTTACTGACTTGATCTGGTAGGCGGTTAAGGACGATCTGGTAACAACAATGTCCTCGAATGACGCATTTAAAAAAAAAAAATTACTATTTATTAATGATCTATTAATTATAATGTAGAATGCTCTTGAAGTTATCCTTTACATTCATTTTTATCTTTATGTTACCTGAAAATTTGATGTCATTTAAAATGAAATTAGCAGTGCACTGTGCAAATGTCAGGAACATTGACATCAGTTTTTGGTCATTTTTCCCCATTCAAAATAGTGGTTTTTTATTCGAATAAATCAAGTAAGGGGAAGATTTGGGACTTGTTCAATTCGGATTTTGTAAACAGGAGGGGTTGCGGATGTGGCAAATTCATTTCACACAATCTGGTCTGCGTTTCTTGGTGCGTGTGTGATAGTTCTCATTTTGCGTGACTGATGTTGCTAAATATTAATTCATACGAAAGGTTTTGCTGAACAAATTGATACATCGTTATAACCCTTTTCGACTTTGAGCTTGATGAAGTGCTGTTTTTTTCCCACACGCATACTACGCGAAATAGCCTTTCAAAAGTGACCGGATCTGACAAAAGCTGAAGTGGAAACTGGGCGAAATGTCAAGTTCTACGAGACCGAGCAACATTATGACAACTGCTTCAATGGATGTGCGGTTTGTAATTGGCTGTTTTTGGGAATCTTTGTGCATAATAGACCTTTGAATTTTCCATAAAATTTGAAAGGAAGGCTCGCATATTATGGCCATATGTGCAACACGTTTTCCGACTCGTTGACTTGACGATGCTCAAAATACTCTCGCGTGACGTCAGATCCTGCTGCCCAAACCCAAACACAAGAACGCTCTTTTGGACAGGCGAGGGAGCCGACGTGTTTATTAGGTTCACTGCTTCTAAATCTGCACAAAGGGCCTGACGTCAACAACTCAAGATGCATTGTGTAATTTTTCTAACTTAAGAACCGTGGAGATGTCTGTCCGTATTAGTCATTGTAGCTCGTAAGCCCACGTACTTCAACGAAGAAAACAAACTCCAAAATACATGTCTATGAAAAATGATTGGTTGGCAACGAAGTTCAGCTGATTCATTCAGCTAGTCACTGGAACTCACACAGGGTACAGCACAATGTTTACTACAGAAAAAGCATGCAATGGACGTCTAACCTAATGTCCATCATTATCAAGGCAGCGAGTGTGGAGTCGACAATTCGGTAATTGATGATGAAGAGAAAGATCATCCAACCAGACACAGAATTGATTTCGCGCTCTAGAAGGAACCTGTTGATTGATCCTCTTGTTATAGAAACTTCTTCAGTTTTGAATTAACTGAAGAAGTTTCTATAACAAGAGGTTTACAAGATGGACTAAAAGTGAACAAAATGGAAATAAGATTTACGTCATTTTACGTCATTTGTTAGCTGCAACTCCAATCCCTAACCTTCCATTATTGATATTGCTTTCTAGCGTATTTCTGATATTGTTAACGGCTATCACGAAATGCATTCGACATTACAGACACGCTTGCGACTCGTCTTTATGAGTAACTTAAAAAGCAAGAAACTTGAAATGAGCAAGAGTTTAAATGCCGTGCGAGTTAAAAATAATATCCGTCGTCCAAAAACGAAAAAAAAAAGTTTGGCAAAGAGTTCAGAAATGTTTGGAGGAAGGCAAAATAAAAACCTAAAAAAGTGAAAAAGACGGGCGCGCTTTTTGGGTTGCCTATTTATCCTTGCCTTCGTGGCCTCCATTCTTGAAAAAAAAATTGCAAAAAACTAGATGCTCAAAGAAAGTGTATCCCTAAAACTTTCCGAAATGTGTCTACACTTACGAAATTCAAGCTACCCTAGAACTTGAACTTAATTTTGCAGCTAAAATGTTTTCTGAACTCAAAGTCGAAAATGATGGAAAGCGAAGGTGCCCATTTTCCGAGTTGATATTGGCAGGGCGCATTAAAACTGTTTAAGAAACTGACCTAAATTTTGCGGTAGTGTGGAGTGTCAAGTCACAAATCCGAATTCGCCACGCCTGTTGACAAACTGTCAAGACATCGATTCATAGAAGAACCTCAAGAAAGGCGAGTGAGGTTGTATATAAATGAAAAATCATGTTACTGCCCATAATGCCGCTTTTCCCAGCTAGTCTGAACATTGTTGCAAATTTAAATCATGTCATCTTTCAACTGAAACAATAAAATGTCATTGTACAAAGATTCAAAATTAGCATACTGATAGTAGTGATAGCAATAAACCCGCAATTCCATTTAATTTGTCGTGCAGGTTTTTATATCAACAAGCGATAACTGGTTGCGAAAACGCTGATTCGCTATTGTGCAAATACTGTACCTGTATATGATAAGGGGTGGGGGTTTCGTTTTTGGTAATTAGACTAATGTGAATTATTAAACGTCACATTCCCCGATAACGATTCTGGACACGGGTTTGTTGAAATAATCAGCGTCCATAAAACACGGCTTTTGCGCCGTTTCCTTGCGCAAAACAGCGTTGAAAACCAGGGAAAATCCCATGGCGTGCGTGAGATCGACTCATCCCCGTGTTAATTTTACTATCGTGGTTTTATTAGTAAGGCTTGATGGGGGTTATTTTTGAAGAAAAAACCCAGGTGCTCACGCACTATAGCATTTAAAAATTGGATTTGCTTTTAACTCCTCAAACTATCAACTTGAATCTTATTATAATGATTCAATTTGATGACAACAAATGTTCGTACAGCGTCGATGCGACCTGCGTTTCTTCATCATGAAAAGGAGTATTATAGATACCGAAAATCGATATTTATACGAGCTTACGATAGACTAATTGGAACGCGTTAAGAGCTCATGATTATTAATTTCAATTGCTCGTGCCACAAAGCTTGTTTTATGAACAGAAACAGACTTTTGCCACTTTGCATATTGCAAAGCACAAATGTAAAGTCGCTATGCCATGATCTCTTTCATAACGTGTACCAACTAAGTGCATAGATATTTTTCTTCCGAAAATTTCTCTTCAGACCACAACGAGCTTCTTTCTATTTGCTTAAATTTTGGAATATTTGGACATGCAACCGCAATTTACGAGTTTTGATGATCAGGAGGGGGCAAGATTGGATAATACTTGGTTATGTGGTCTAGCCTCGAATGCTGCAAGCGGGATTGTTTGGCAACGATCTTGGTATGTTTATAACCGCCATATGTACACATAGAGCCGACCTACACGCGTTATTGAAGTTGGCATTGATGCAGTAAAGACGATAATGAAGAGGATTTCCGCCATTTGAAACTCTCAATCTCAAGCAAATTAAACCAGGGTCACATTGAAATAGTTGATCGAACACGAACGACTTCCAATTTATGAAAGCGTGGAGGATCAGTCAGCGATGTAATTTGTACAAAAATTGCAAATCGAACATCCGCTTATCAATTTCGATGATTACAACCGCATTTCACTAATTTAAATGTATAGAGTAGCTCGTTATAGCATTGCGAAATTTGTATTTTAATGCTTGATCATGCAGTTTTAATTAATCCATTCTCATTTTCTGTACAGATTTTAAGCGGTTTGGATGGGATGTTATTGAAAACATCCATTCTGATTAATGAAACATTTTTCTTATAATTCGTACTTGAAAAGATTGAATTTTGATTATTCCACAACTAATTTTTTACTTTCCAATTTGTAAATACACTATTAATTCATTGAAGCTTTTCGACATTATTATTACAGCTGCATTTGATTATTTTAAAATATGCTTCAGAAATACGAGTTTAATAAACACATTTGGAAGTTTTTTTTACTTAATTCATATTTGTTAGAAAATCCACAGTAAATCATGAATCTCATTTCGCATGAATGAGATGATGTTACAAAGGTTTTAAAATAAATAAATTATGAAGCCTGTGTCAGTGCTTCTAAGTACATGTATAAATCATCGCAGTTACACTGTTACACATAGTTTCGTATTACGCTCAATGCCATGCTTAACTCGTATTTCATGGTGGTAGAAATTAAAAACAAACTTGTGGCTTACGTTTCGGAGCATTTTGACGTATTAGATAGATTCATGCAGCCCAACTGTCTTGCAAAACATTAGGACTGCACAAAAACTGTTTCAACGCATATTGGCTAGAATACGTAGAGTGAAAAGACCATAATACGAAGAGCATGGCCATAAATTATCTGGATTAGGTTTCAAGATCCTTTTTAGAGACAATGTATTTTCTAACCCAGTCGTTCGAAATACGAATTGAAATTGATTGCTCACGGGCAATTTATGGCGTTATATATTGTCAGAGGTCTGGGCAGACAACTTGAATGTATTTCCAATTTTCTATTCCTCCATGAAAACTTGCCTGGTTTGATCAAATGAGCCTGAATTAATTCAAACACTCTCCCATGGCAGGTCTCCATTTATTTGCTAGTTTAATCGTAACATTTCATAAATACACGCTTTTATGACCGCGTTAAATTACAGAAACCCGTTCGTTGATCTTATTAATCAGGCAATGGAATCTGATCAGTGCAGTGGTGGATCTTGGAAGGGAAAGCGGAAGGGGGTAGATTAATGTGTAAAGGGGGCCAAAGAATCGTTGATCATTTGGCAATTTTAGGGCATGCAATTATTTTTAGTATGGCATTTTGCAAGAAGTGTCGCTATATATGATCCAGACTTTTAGAAAATTGTTCTGAAAAAATATTTTAAAAAATGTGCCAGGAGAAGATCACGCACTACATGTAATGCATTATTGATATATTTTTTCAAATCATTAACATCTACATGTGTTAGTTCTGAGAGTGCGTTTCAAAAACGTATGCATGCTGCATTTGCATAATAAATGATGTATTATTTCTTACATAAAACGTGAGGTAAACTACTCTTTGCGATCGAATTGTTTGATAAAAGTTCGCCTACGGGGTTTCTACCGGTCCACAAACGTGTAGGTAAAAGTAGACATTCACCTATCAAAGCTTGAGAAATACTGGTATATAATGTACATATGTTCAGCAGCCCAATCTTTCCTGCCATTAAAAATTAAATCCACTATCCAAAAAAATATGCTAAAAAACCACGCCATTGAGTCGGAAGATGCTTGTGCAAAGATCAGCTGCCAACCAAAAAACACAGTATCTGCATTTGGTTACATTTTGAGATAATAAAAGAGGTAAAGCTATTAGTTCTCCATTGATAACCTTTGGATGACGGCTGTTTTACAAAAGCTTATTTCGGGTTTAGAGCGTCAATAACTGCATTTTTACACTGTTAAAAGGTGGGAATAACTACAGTAAATGCAAATATGCTATTAGCTCAATTTAAATATAAATAAATTAGAAACCGTGTTTCTCCTTGAGGTAGCTGAAATTAGTCTTGTGTGTAGAACAGTAGAAGAAATCCTAAAACGAAAATGGCACTGTATTGGCTTTATACCAAAGAAGGAGCTGTTCAGTTAATGAAATTATAATTTAATTTAATAGGAAGTAGACATCGTTAGCGTAGAATCTGAACCCAGTAATGTCGAGACACAATATAAAGTGTAAAATAAATGCTGCTAACATCTATGAACTCTGACATTTGCATATTACTCGTGTTGGCCATGGGAATTCGCCATTTATTGTTGTACATTCGCTGTCAGTTTACATAAAATTGGATTATTATTAGGTTCAGGCGTTTCGTATATCACCATCATGCCCATTTGTGCCGTGCAACTACCATTATTTTAATTTCGTTTCCGTTATTGATCTACATGCACTTTCCTACCCCGAAGCGATGCATGATGTTTCGTTTATGGCACGCACGCTAGCATATCGCTCTTCTGACACCCAAAATAAAATTTAAAAAATGTGGACTCGTGATCATGAAAGACATTGTATGTTAATCCAGATCAATTAGTTGACCGGTAAAAATGTTCCCAAAAAAACATGAATTAATTTCGATCTTCATGAACTATTAGGCCATCATGGTTTGTAGTTAACATCTGGTTCTCCACATGTTCATGTGGATGTTCTAAATCGTTTAATCGCTATGTTGTTGAAGTCATATCAAGGCTAGGTTTACGTTCTGTAGATCTGGTTAAGCTTAACATACCGTGAATGCAATTAATTTGAAACAAGCATCTACGCAATGTGCCATTAATCTTATGGATCATTGCAGAATCCTTAATCTGATGCTAATTAAGGTAACGTTGACGTCACACGAGCGTTTCTTCAAAGGCAGTATTACAGATGGTCCAACAGGTGTTAACACTTGACTGCAAAAAGATTATGGATGACGTCACGTGAGCTATATAAAACGTATTAGGTGGCGCTATGAGCAAGTACCATGTGTCTTGTTTGTAAACATGCGGGTGATCTATTTGCCATGCTTCTCCTTCAATGTTGTTGCAACAAGTGCGCCGCATTATATCGGTGCCGACTCTTTGGTGGAACGGACTTTCATAACCTCCACCAATGCATTTATTTCGGTTCAAAAACCTTATAAAACCGTCTAAGTTCTTGGAAAATTCTCAAGTTTGTTTGTGCAACTCAGTCGTTTTATACATTCCTGGCGTGCACGTTGAGGTTTATGCCAAGATAGGAAGTTCACAGTATAGCTTTAAGTGATAATTAAAAGTTTAGGTCCAATATTTCAAGACTTCTTGTCATATGGTGTTGTGTTATGGTAAAGTTGACTTTTGTGGAATCATAGATACTGGTCGAGGTTACCTAGCATTTAGAGCTTAAAACGTTTCTTTGATTTAACGTATTTGACATCCACCAAACAAATCATGTATTTGTTTACATGCATAATGACATTGGGTACAAAATTAAGCAAATACAATCTTCCTACTGACCTGAAAAACCTGAAATTATCAGATAAAATGCCAGCCTTAAATTGCCTTAATCTCAAATGATTGACTGTTTATGATACTTCTCAAAAAAGGGCGTATCTAGTTACACTTATGCAGTAATAGGTAATTCCCCTATTTCCCATAGCACACTTTCAAGTTTTGAAATGATAAATGAAAATATCGGTAATCGATACATTTTGTTTCCATTTTATTATTTAAACGTCTTCGATAAAAGTCAGGGAATTTCTTCCAAAAACCTGGAATGTCAGGAGGTTGAAAATTTTAATTTCGTTGGGAGCCATGCAATTTTTTTGTTCGGGACTTGATGTGCAATAGATGCTCGCATTAATGCACAATGAACTTTACACATGTAGACAACATGCCTGATATAATTGCTAATATCTGCGAGGAAGCTAATGGTTTGCCACTGGCGGTTGAGACTTTTGGTAATTCAATTAAAGACCAATCCACTTATCGAGCTACAAGCTCGTGGTCCCACTTTTTGCATACTTTTGGCCGTTCATGCCTTTCCTTTAAGCTATCCGAAATTCAATTGAATTTAGGAATGATGTTGCTGAGCAACCAGAGTCTACCATATGGCTATCAGTCCTGACAGCAAGGCATTGAGGCGAATTGAAGACTCCCGATGGATTAATCGGAATTTTTTGCCATTATAACAAGCACATATTTACCCTTAATTCCGGCATCGAGTGATTTGAATCCTCACCCCATGGGCACCATGTGCTTGCCGTACACGCGAACACAGATTTTTGAGAGATAGTGTTGACGACTCTTGAGAGCTGGCCAACTGCCTACGTCGGAAGCTTCCCTCGGGTACTCTACCCTGATTTTAATCTGTTTGATGTGACAGTCGTTGCATCCTGAGTCCTCTCTCACCGCTGGTGCTGAAGATATTTTTACGAGGCCTCCAAAGGATGATCTGCTCATCATAATTGTCGTCTTGTCGCTCGCTAATCGAATTTTCTTCCTCTTTTTTTTGTGGCCAAAATACGGAAATCTTGCAGTCAGGTTAATGTTTTGATGGCTTTGGGCGGGTACGTTTGTTCGTGGGGGAAGGATGGGGGGTGAAGTGAGTGTAAAGGATGGATAGGCCCCAAAAAAGAGGTGTGCAAGTGCTTCCCGCCGTGATATTTATAGCGATTTTGATGAACGATTTTTATTCGCCCTTGTCGCGTGTCGGTGCTCATTCGTCACAGCTGCTATAAAATCGGGTGGTTTTGTGCCGAAAGCCAGTTTCCCTGTTTCCATGCTCCGAAAGGATCTGCAAAACTTCCAATTTATTTATCGCCCCGCTGTGGGTGGAGGAAGTCTGTCCTCCCACCTTGCTTTTGTTAACCTTGCCAAAAATCCGAATTGGGAAATGTTGGGAAAAAAATGTCGATAAATTAGGCAAAGTTCCCGTGAGAGGTGGAGTTATTTCGTGGGCGCATGGGTGAGTCAACGGTCTCACTACCCCACTGACAAATAACGCTAATGTAATAGGGTCTTTAGACCGATGAGTTTGATAAACCACTGGTATAAGGACAGATGGCTTGTCTTTGAGGATGCAATTTAATTTCTGAACGTGATTCTTAAAGCTCATGCGCCAATAATTTAGGGTTTCCCCTGACCTGGAAAACCTGGAATTATCAGGGTAGTAAGAACAACCTGGAAATGTCGGAGAACATCCGAGCACATTATCATTGTCCCTATTGTCCATAGCACACTTTCAACTTATGTAATAATAAAAATACCAGAAATTGGTAAATTTTATTGCCGTTAAAATCTATAAACGTTTTTGTAAGTCAGGGAATTTTTTTCTCCAAGACCATGGAAAAGTCAGGGAAGTTCTGAACTTTATTTCGGTGAGAACTCTGTAATTTGATTACTTTTAATTGTTGTAATGAACCCTCTCCCTCCTCAGTAAGTAAATCATATGCTGCGTGTTATTTAAAATATAAGCAATCACGCATCACAGAGCTGTCTTCAGTGATTGCATACGTTCAGGGTAATTTTCGAATTTTTATTTTGGAAAAGCATTAATGCCAGCTAAGAAAATTTAGTGGTTTAGTAAAATCTACTTATTACCGAATATGCCTAGAATATCTGTGATTACTGTAAAAAATGCTGTTTTATGTAAGCTAACTCGGGCAGTTTAATTTTGGATCTGGGTAATCGTTTCCTCACCCTTTTCATCACTTGCCAAAATAGATAGTAGCTGCATCGCCATTATTTGTAGCTGTTTATGTACTTAAGGTTCACGTTTGGTTACATAAGAACGGTTTGAGTGAAATCTTATGTAATTGCTACTGGTATTTTAAACTCCCACTAATCGCGTTAATGAACAGTTTGTCACGTTATTATCCAGTTGGCAAAATATCGGAAGCCCGAATTCAGATATAGAAAAAAATCGTTGGTCTGAATAAACAATCATATCCTGGTATAAACTCCCTCTTGATAATTTATTTGCATATCGTTACCTGTTTATTTAGTGTTCAGCTTGGATTAAACTCTGCGTTTCTTTTTTAACGAAAGTTTCCATCGCTGCTTAAAACTTTATTAACAAATCATTAAAAAATAATGCGTGTATCTATTAATATTTGCCACAGTGTTTTCAATGAAAATATCAATTTTTTTATTAAGCTTTATAAAGGAAAAGATAACATCAGTGTTTGCGATGATAGCAATTTCTGGCGACAGTTTTATTCTGATAAATGATAAATTCTGCCCAAAAAACTAATATTTTTACAAAGTAAAAATTCTTCCGGATAAACTTAAAAGTAAACCAAGCGGAAATCCAAAATCAATTATTTTGCAGTGATCTTGGGTATTTAGTAAATATTTGTATATGTACATATAAATAGTAACATTACACAGTTCGTGTTGATGAAAAAAAAGTTAAAGTATATCAAATGGAATGTTTTAAAGAAGTTGACTATCGTCAGCCAGCGTATAGCTGTTTTTTAGATACTTTATTATACAGTCCCACCCCCTAAATTAAGTCTAGATAATTGTGAAAAAATGACGCCATTTTGAATAGGAAAATAATTAAGTTATTCGATTTTAGAAAAT
The DNA here is from genome assembly GCA_034700785.1 of Rossiulus vilnensis. Classification (NCBI taxonomy): domain Eukaryota; kingdom Metazoa; phylum Arthropoda; class Diplopoda; order Julida; family Julidae; genus Rossiulus; species Rossiulus vilnensis. The sequence continues at coordinate 15,054 of JAQIXS010003142.1, forward strand.
CTAATTGATGACCACTGATGCACGTTTTATATATTTTCTAAACGACCTAATTTGCGGACATTGTGGACATATTTCGTAATATTTAAGTGCAAGGACATGGTTTATGGACGTCCCATGTTTTAAAAGCCTCTGATGCATGTACAATCGCCTTAATTTTGCCACAGGCTGCAAGCACAACATTAAATCAATCCTTGAAATCGAACGGCTGCATCCGGGGCTGCGCGACCTGAAATACATTCTATCACAAACACAAAACGCGGATGAATACATTACGATACAAATGCACATTTTTTTCAGTTTGGTTAATTGCCGGTGGCAAGCCGCGTTTTTTTTTATTTTATTTTTAGAACGATGCGCCCTCATTAATATTCCATCTTTATTCGATGGATCTCGTGGTTTTTTTGGTCTGTAGTTTCGTCCACGCTCCTGCGGGCTCGGTAAACACTAATCGCCCATTATTGTTGCACGTCCAACTAAGAAAACAATTAATCGCAGGGCGCATGCGTAATTGGTGTTTATTCAAGGAGTGCTTGCCGGAAAACAAACAAAGTGCTCGGGTCACGTGTTTACAGCGTGTTTAAACATCCGCTTGGCTTTCATGCGCTAGGTTTTTGTTACGTTTTCATGATGATTTTTCCTCAAAACGAAGGCGATCGAGGCGCCACCCCAGTAAAATCAATTTAAATTTGTTGCGTGTCAACGCCTGTTAATTACACGGACGAGAATGCGAGCGCCGCTTAGAGCACAGGCCACAGGAAATGCTAAAATCTAAAAGCCAAACGTTTGCTGGTCGTGCACGGTGTAATGAGGACGTGCATTATTTACACGCATTTATGATTGATCACGGTGTACAACTTAGGCCTAGCGGCTCTTATCGCAAACTGGAACACAATCGTTATTCTTCGAACATGGCATTAAGTCGGCCGCTTCGTCTGATAGAACGCCAGCGTTCCTATTATTTGATTTCCCACAGGGTTGCGCTTTATTACCGTTTTTTAAAAGTTTGTGTTTTCAAAGAATGCCTTTGAGGAGTGGAAACGCGTTTATCCCCGCTTGGCTTAATTAATTCGTACCTTTCAAACATTTTTTTTTTAGCCGAACGGTGAACTTGCATCGAAGGGGGCTACAGGGTGACACGTGATGTCTAAGGGAATCGTAGTTTTTCTTCTTGTAAATCTTACTTTTCGAAGTTGACCATGCTCTGTCCGTTCCCATGTAGAACGTATAGCTCAGAATGATCGTACTTATGGTCTGCCCAAAGCAAGAATGGTACTAACCCTTAACTATTCAGCTTATGAATAAACGTCTTCCAGCATAGTGAAATTCACACCGATGCCTAGCAGCCTAAAGAATGGCAAATGAGTCATGGAACTAGCATGGTTAATTGCAATTAGGCATTCCATTGGTCCATTTTAATTTCATAGTATTATTCTAGGCTTGGACCGATTATAGTTTATTTGGACAAAAAAGCAAGATATGGGGCAAAATCGTGATGTCCCTAACCTGTGCCGTAACATAATTCGATAAGAATAATCAATTTTTTATATTACATATCATAATTTTTAATTGTAAGAAGAATAAAAATTGAAACAAAGTACGAAGGGAATTTACACTCTAATAGTGTGTTAATAAATGGGCATTTCTGTGCGAGGGAGTTGGAACTCAGCCCTCACATGTAGTAAGTGAGACATTAAGTTGGCCCTCCCTAATGTTCCAATATTTGCGTTAGATGTAGGAGGATAATATTTAATAGGCAATGCATACATGTATATTTCTAAGGTAAAATGGCGTGACCCATTGCCATTTTTGAGGCCCTAATTGTACTTAATGACGTCCCCCATCCATTAATTTTATTTTTCGATCCATCACTCGATCATTATTGTCGCTGCCCCCAAAAAATGACGAAGGAGCACGTATCCCAGATCCACACACTGGGTTAACACTGCTAACTTTTGACAAAGTGAATTTAAAGCATAAATGTTGATGCATTGTCAGTGAATCCGCTTGTTTTTAGAATTGATTATTGCAGCATGGTGTGTGCGCGCTTTCAACTTAAGCGATATGCGAAATAAAATATCACACGACACGTATTTTGAGTTGTTGTCCATGGAGAATATGATCCATAAATATTAATACTCCCACTATATCGCCGAGTTAGGCGCTGTCTGTCATGTCGGGCTTAGCAAAAAAACTAGATATTCAATATTAAAGATTGATCTCACTCCTGTTCAGCGTCATGACATGCAAATTTTGATAAAAACATGCACATTTCTCGAAGTTAGTTCATCTTTTTTTTTAAAAAAAAAATGAAAGAACGATTATGAATCAAGCACCAACTGTGATCCGTTCTATGGCGTTTTAATGCACGCAGGTTTTCCTTGGAGAAGTTTACGTAAGCCTGGGATTTGGGAAAGGGTCAAACAGTCATTTTGAATAGAGGGACCTTTCCACTCCTCTAGTTTAATTCGCCTTGAATGTTCACTAAAGGTCGTGTCTATTCCTTAATGCCATTATTGATTTTAACCGCGCCTGTTTCAGAAGATAAAGCTCATGCTGGTTTCACGACTGAACTGCGCCATATTGCATTCATCAGTGTCAACTCTGGTTGCATTCTGTACAAGACCTGTAGATTTTGTCGGTTAATTTGGAATAATACACTCGAGCTCAACTTTGTCAGTTAATCGGGTTTTATTGCAAGGCCAATTTTCCATAAGCATACTTCCATATTTTAAATTCATCTCTTGTCTACGCAGTACGTCATCTTGATCTGCGATTTGGTTTTAATTAGATTTCATAGCGATTTTCGAAACGAATAGCACCAATTAATCACGTCAAGAACGATTGAGCTACATTACAAAACGAATAAATTTGTTAAATGAAAATACCACAGATCTCCATTGAATTCACAGATATTCGACTTTGCAAAGTTTGTTCTGTAATCCATTTACAGTATATCATGGCGTCTGACTCACACGGGGTCAAAATTATTTAAAAGTATTCATCAGTTTTCATTGAAGTTTTATTGCCATTTATGGTGTTTCATTATTTCAAATAATCTATAAATCCGTAACATTTTGATGTAAACAGAATATGCGGAAACGTTTTTATTCACGAATTTTTTCAATTATTCAATTATGCCGTTATTATTCACTAACTTTGACGGTTTTTATTTGAAATCTATTGAATAACACAAACTTATCAAGAATTTTCTATACAATTATATATAAAGTATATACCATAGGCATTGCTCGCGCAAATGGCGTCCTTTTGTGATGTCCTGTATCACGCTAAATTTCTCAGTAAATTTGCATATTATTTCCGTATTGTTATCCAAAATGCCTCCTATCATAGAAGTTGTCGGCTAATTCGATTTGTACTCGTTTCCTTTCTATCCGAAATTAATTAATGGATGGCTAGAAGATTGTCAGAGATGATGCGGGCGCAAGGCATGATCTGTTTCCCATTAAAAAAGCGTATAATGATTTATGTCAACTTTGAGGCTCATCTATAGATGATAATACTTTTTTAAAAGTGGCAGCGCTATTGATTTTCGTGTTTGCCTTGTCATACCACTTTCACACACATATTACCCTGTTCGGCAAATTTGGTTTCATGGAGGGGAAAAAATGCACGCTTCGAAAAATAGCTGGCAGCTAATGACATTTTCAATTAAATCCTATGCAAGTCTTTCAGTTTTAATTATGCACATGGGCGCCAAGGACGTCACCGTGATGGGACAGGAGGCACTTGGTGCCCTTATCTACCATTTCCCCATTAAAACTGTTTAGATAGGGTTCGTTTCCGGAAGTATTTACGGAGGATTAATGAAGTGATTAAAGGTAGGAGACTAATTAGACGCGCGACTAATTTTCTTCACCAGTCATGTGCATCGTACTTATTAAATCAATTAATGTGAACGTGCTAATAGATGCCCATGGTTTTAAGTGACTGTAAACCATAACAATCTGTTATTGCGTGGGGTCTTTGGTTGCACATTTTTGCGAATGACATGTTTATAAATTTGTCGTATTTTGTCCTTAACATTGTTCTTATCAAATGCGATTTAAAATACACGGCGTACATAAAAGAATGTACAAATTTAAAGTTGTTTTTTCTGCTATAATTGGTACACAATAATTTATACATGTA
>JAQIXS010003143.1:0-19195 GCA_034700785.1 Rossiulus vilnensis
GATTTTTAAATATAATCCATTTGGGTTTTTCGACTAAAGGAATTGATTTCTGCGATTTCAATTGTTAAAATTTCCGCCCATTATATCTGTGGTCCTTTTCCGATGTACATTAAGCAATGTCCATTACAGAAATCACTTTCACAAATCTCAACATTCCAACCTACAAAATGGATATACTCCATTTCCTAACGTTTTAAACAGATTGATGTTATCATGTCTGAAAGGTACATGGGCAGATTGTAAACTTCACAAGGACTCAACACCGACCCTGAACATCCCCTGTTCATCCTCCATGTTGAACATCTTGTTTCCCAAGTGCAATCCGAAATACATTTCATATTCCAAATACACGTACGGTGTAAGTGCCAAAGCACATTTCACTTCAAATGTGGGGCCGTTAAAGCCAAGACGTATTTTTCGCCCAATCAGAGAGGTGTATTTCTTGCAGGGCCCCTTAAATCCGGATTGAATTACGAGCGGTTTATTGGTATGTCACGTAAATTTGTCTCCCAAACGAAATAAAGCTGCCTAACGTGTATATTAAGGCAAGAAGGCTAGTAATTAATTGGTTATGGATGGGTGACACAAAGATATAAAAAGGGTTAAAAGCAGATGGGACTCTTCCATCCAGCGGCAATTACTGTCTTCCCATCACCATATATGCGTAATTAAGAGTTAAATATGCGCCAACTATTTGGGGATAAAATATTTGGGTCGAGTAGGCCTATCACTACCAGTGTCACTGTATTCGCAGCTTGAAAAGGGCAAAAAAATTGCATTTGCATACAACGCATTACAAGAGGAAAGGGCTGCTTCGGCGTATATTCCTGATGAAGTACATTAAAGCAACTGTAAGTGACAATCACCATTAGCGGCTGGAAAAGACTTTGTCAGAAAGAATAAAAAAAAAGTTGGGAGGTATTTTTAAGCAGCAACATCCTAACAATGAAATCTCGAAAAGTACAAGAAGGTAAGGGTGGTAGAAAAAAAACACATTATGCAAATATCTGTTTAATTTTATGAAACAAAAAACAAAAACAAGATTGTTGGGCCTCGTACGAGGCTAGGAAACACCCCCCCCCTTCCTGGTGGACAGATCAGTACATGGTAAGTATACAACATCAGTACATTTATAGGATTTTGGGACTACTAATTTCAGTACATGTACTGAAGTCAGTACAACGTATCAGTGCATAAAAATCAGTATGCTTGGAGGTTTCACAAGAGGTACTAACATTAGTACACTTAATTGTATCTCTTACACTTACTGCGGATCAGTACAGATGTACTGATAAATGTATACTGATCAGTACATCTGTAATGGTATCAGTATACACACAATATCAGTACATTTACTGGTTTTTTGCGAATTGCGACTACTTATTTCAGCATATGTACTGATATTAGAAGTCCCACGAACCAATACATGTAATAAAGTCAGTACAACGTATCAGTTTGCTTAGCGGTATCACTAGAGATACTAACAACAGTACACATACACTGTAGTTGTATCACTTATACTTACTGCGGATCAGTACAGATGTACCGATAAATGTATACTGATCAGTACATCTATAATGGTATCAGTATACAACTGTACTGGTATCAGTACATCAGTACATATATGCTTATTAGTACTAAAACTAAAAACCTCAGTGTTGATTTTAAAAGTTTAAAGTCAACCTTAATTGCAATTGTATGCCAGTAATCACTAGAAACAATAAAGATTTTGTGAAAACGTACTGGCAATGCCACTGGTGACCAGCGCAACTCTTACTACTATCAGTATGCCTTATACAGATACCAGTACGTATCAGTAAGTCTGTACTAATGCAGTGTATCAGTACAATTTTTATACTGATCCATACTAATCTGTCCACCAGGGCCAGATCTGAATTTTAACCAACGGCAAATTCACGTTTAATTAGAGGGAAAGTCAACTGAGATATTTATTAGACGCCATGAAACACTTTTCATCATGTAATTATGGAGGTAGCCAAAGGGAAGCCATGGTTATTGTGTGCAGAAAAAACAAGAGCTTCGTTTAAATTATGCTCCCTCCGTTTCTAATATTTCATACCAGCTAAATAATTAGAAGGAAATTTGGGGCTAATTTCAGGTCTTACATTTTACGGCTGGTGTAATTAAAGCGTGTAAACAAGCAAGCGAAAACTCGTATTTGATAGCAATTAACCGTAATCTTGATGAGCTACATATAAAAAAAACAGAATGACAATAACAAGTTAGTAAAACATTTATAGAATTACAGTAAAACCTGCCAAATTGGCCACCTGCTTCATTGTCGGATTTTTTAGGGTTCCTTTGAAAAAAGCCTATAATGCAAACGTTAATTATTTTAAATATATGAACCACCTGCCGACTTTGACCATTGACCACTTTTTGAGGGCCCCTCGGTACTAAAGTAAGCCTCCGTATATTGACCACTGTAAGGGTAAGGAAATGATCGCGCCTATGGGAAAATTTCCCTTTAAGTGCATTTGAGTAACCATAATAAGTTGCGAATTGTTTCAGCAATTTTTAAAACTTATCTTCAGAATGTAAGTTCCGTAATTTGTTTTTTTCAAATAAGATTTTAGTAAATTTAATATTGCACCGTATTACACTGTACTGGCGTTTTCTCTGGGCTACTGACTAAAATTTACAATACAAATTTTTGAAGATCCAATATCGATAGTGATTGTCAAAATTAATTTTATGTGCTTGTACCAACGCCTAATTCAATACTTATATTGAAATAAATTAATCATAATAATCATTATAAAATATTAAGTAAATACCCTTATAAACGCATGCACATGTACTTTTTAAATTAAAATGTTAATACTTATCATTTTTACAGACACACAAATTTCGGAAAAAAACACATTTTTATTAATTTATTAAAGCTTTTTCGACGCATCGACCACCTGATTAGGGTGACCGGTTTTGTCAGGTCTCTTAAGTGGTCACTATAACTAAGTTCACAAGACGCAAAATGCCACATACAATTAAGTATAACTGTATTTTACCACACAAAAGCTCATTAAAATGTACAAAAATATAATTTTATCAGCATATTAAAACAAACTAGCGAATTCTTTCATCAATGAATTCGAAGTACCATTGCATGACATTCGTCTTTGATTCTTATCCTTCAGACACGGAAATCCAACAACCCATAATATAAAAGCCGCAATCCACGATACCAAGATACGCTCGTAAATCCTATGTCATCATTGCTACAGCATCACTCCAAATGATGTCATTTGGAAGACTATTTATTCACCAAAGCTAATTTACTTTCCAGTCCTGAATCCCAATTCTGAGAAACCAGCTATTGTCCCACTCCAACTACCAGAAAATGATTGGATATCTACACTAACCGCAATTTATTTTATCGCAAAGATCCTGATTAGCATCCGACTGTAAACCATTCTTGTACGAAAAATTAGTTCTCATAAAGAGCAAGTTAACTAATTCTTAAAATGTCAATTTAAAGTAAAATGATATTAGTTTCTATGTCTAATCAATGTTCGTCGTTCGTCTTTTACAAAATATGTGAAATAATAAACAGGATCGGGGGAAATATGATTACCATACTTAAATAATGCTGAAGCGATCACTAGGTGCTTTTTTATGCAAAACAAATAAGTTTGATAGTAAAATGTACAAATATATTGTGTTACAAATGCTAAAGGGAATGCCAGAAAGTAGCGTGGCAAAGCAATTCCTACATGAATTATATGCCATTATATTATATTATTTGTTCATTAGATGTTTATATACATGTATAATATGAATAATATAAAGTTTTTAGAGGATTTTTTTGGAAAATTTTGACTATAAAAAATGTTTATAAAAGAAAATGTAAACAACATTTGCCTATTACGGATATTTTTATTTACTATTTCGAAAGATGAAAGTTCTTGACATACTAAAATAAAAAAGTAGGGAAATTTCATAACAAAAGTATTAGATCCTAAATGGCAACCATGAAGCAACAAATAAACGCACATGACGTTGGAATATATTTCAAAATATATAGGATGATATGTGATAAAATATTACACAAATACCCATTAATATATAGCAGAAGCATCATCAATTAGGACTTTTAGTATATTAGCCAATATATCTAAAATTATATTGCACGATATATTTTAAAATACATTCTGCCATCTACATGTATTTTAAAACTATTTCATAGATTTTAACCACAGTATAATATAGTTTTATTACTATTATATGGTTTGTCTACTACATTAACAAATCTGTCAGAATCTATTTCAAAACATATTGTATGCATTATAATTTCAGGTATGTTACATAATAAACTAAGTCCCAATTCATGATATTTCTAGTATATAGGCTATATTTTAGCTAATTCTCTCCCATATGATCTTATATATGTTTAAATATATCCCAACATTATGGGGGATGTTAGCCAAAACACCATAGTTAATTCTTAACTTCCAGTGTAAGGAAATGCATTTTTAGATGTAGCTGTTTTGGCGAGCTTCACAATTGCGACACCAGGGGGCGCTGCAAACCGTTTCCCATTCGCGCCATCTGTGAGCACACTTGGTTATTCAGCGTACGTACTTTTCTGGTGCATATAATTGAACTCAGTTCTAACAAAAAACACCACATTTTCTAGGAAATTTTTTTTTAAAAAAATTGCGTTAAAAAGGAGTGTTACTGAAGACTTAGCGTGACTGCAACATATATCACTTTTTCGGGGTTATCAATTCGATTCCACGACTGAATATAAAGGCAGAGAACGTTATTTATAAAGACACGGCTGCTTCAGGAATTGCAAATATTTGAAGATTCCAAAAAGATTTTTCTCTGGCATTTTGTTTGTTCAGACTTGATAGCTATTGAATATGTGTGGCACACACGAAGCAGCTATCCAAATAAAAATTCCTCTTGTCGCCAAACGTTGAAAATTTGCCTCCAAAAACCTCCTAATTCGATCTTAAATAAATAAAAAGGAGGATATTTATTTTATCGGCGAATACTTCCGTGAGTCGACTGACGAATTGATTTATTTGAGAAAAGCAACCCAAGAAACGGAAGACGCCAAGGGAATCCAGATGCCGACACGAAACGCATCTAATGACACTCGTTAATTCAGGGCAATTTGTCAACATGTTGGCTAATGACTAACCTGAATTTTTATTTCATCATGATGTAACGTATCTATGATTGTAATTAACTAACAACCAGATGAGAAAGCGCACCCTATCGCTCCGAAAATGTTCAGAGGAATGTCAGCAGAGTCAGACAAATAATCTATTATGGACACAGTTGCATGCATTGAATTATCACGATCTTTATAAATAACAATTACGGTAAAATAAATTAGCTGTCTCCGTGCATTTCAATGTACTTAAATATTCCCGCATTGCCATTACGTCAAAATGGTTGCAAAATTAATTTTTCCTTGTAGACTTGGCTTTCTACCAGAGTCTGAGTTATTTTTTATAATTCGAAATGCTAGTGTTTATTTATAAAAACATTAAATAACTATAAGATCGTTATACATGTACAATTTTCAATGCCCATCTTAAAGAGTTTTCCATGAGGAAAAACCCGTTTTCGGAGGTCGAATAACTTTTTTTAAAACGTATTATTATTATTTTAATGATATAAAAAGGATATTTTTGAATTATAAAAAATAACAATTTTAATAAGTATTTAAAACGAAAATATGTGAGGAGTATGCTTTCGCAATTTAGGCATTATTTTTTTGCTCAGCCATAAGAATACCTATTACTGATTACAATACATTTGAAAATGCCATAAGTAAGTCGTGTTATTCTTACTTAAACGTTTTCGATCAATTAAAATGTACTTTTAAAGACCCTCGTATTGATTTACATACGGTGGTGCTTTTGGCACACTTTCTAAACACCTTACTCTTCAGTAAAATTTTTTAAATAAAAAAAACTAATTTATCAAATAATATTTTATAATATTTTATCTTTAATGACTTTGACTCACTAAAAATATCAATACATACTTATTTTCTAATATATTGCAGTACAGCAGTATTGGCGTTTGGAGAACTTATTACAAACTTAAACAATTAGAAAAGTAATATGTTGATATCGTTCACAAATTGTGTACATTTCTTTATTTATTCCGTCGAATTTTAATTTGATATTTCGAGCAGAAATGTTTTGTCAACAAGGTAGCTTACACTGCAAATGCAGACGTCTTAGAATAGCTCCTTTGAAAACAAGACCACAAACCTATTTTATTATATTATGTTTCGTTTTATTCAATATTTTCAAAGAAATTATAGCTTAATGCATCTTACTATCTACGAAATGTGTGAATAGGAAATTACATATAGTGTACGATGTATCAAAATTGCAAATTCCTCTAAATATATGTCTTTCAGAGTTCAATGTGTACACATCAGTAATAATGTCTTAAAAATAAACGTATAAATTAAATTGCAGGACTTTTTGATGTTTTCACAATTTTTAAAAACACAGATGTCAGTTAAAAATGTTCTGAAACTGTTAACGAAAATACTATATTTCTTACATGATTTTGCTTTATATGAATGCATTTATTAACATATTCTCTTTCTATACGGAACATCTTATCATACATGTACATCATACTTACGATTTAATACACGTTTGATAAAAAATAGAATAAAAAATAACAGCCATTACGTCTCACAAAAATAGTTTCAATATGTTAGAATGTTTTTGTAATCTGTAGATGGCCACGCAATACTGGTAGGTCAGAGCTTTATGAATTTAAATTATTTAAGGCTCCCAGCAAGCACCCAAGGTTTCCCAATTTGCAAATTTTTGTTCTACACTTTTCGCACGAATTATTTATTATTACTATTAAATTTATTTTTCACGTTAAAGAGTTTGTCGCCGCTTGTTGTCTTCCACATTTCAAATAATTGTTAAATGGCCCATGTAAATGCTCAGTTTATGAATTCCTTGACCAGTTTTCGGAGGATTTGTGATAACATACAACATAATATACGTTACAGTGGAACCATGAAATCGAAACACAAAAACCAACAATAGTGAAACCATTATTTTTCCACAGAACGGTATCCAGGCAATAGGGAGAGGACATTTATTTCGTTCAACATTTATTTGGCCATCATTTCCGGATATCATTTACATTTCGTCCAGCGCATTTTTTCCTCGCATACAACAACCTATTTCCTGGAGAAAAAAAGGAGGAGGAGAAAGAAGCAGATAAAAAGTCCATAAGCCTGGTTCCCCATAAGTGGCCATCAAATGGTTCTCGGCACATTTGTAAATCTAAGCAGCAGTCAGACCAACTGTTTTTCTATTTGCTCTTCATTTGTTTCATTACTTGATTGCCCTGCGGGAAGACCATCTATCTTCCACACAATTCATCTTGAAACGGGAAAGGACACCCTGACGTTTTCACGTTGTGCCACTAAAGAAAACGAGCTTTTTTTTCTATCAAAAAGTGGGACCAGAACATGGTGGAGAGGCATTAACCCGAAACCACAATCATCATGAGTGGGACTGGGGCTGGTGATGATGTGGCATCGAATTAAAAGGGTGCTCAAGAGGACCCCCCCTCTTAATGAAGCCCTCCTTTTTTAACGCCATGTTTCCAGAGGATGAAATCGGAAGAACAAGAGGGTGAGGGTGTTACTCAGTTTATCCCACTGAGCAGAAATTAACGAAATCCAAGCAAATCATTCAACGTTATCGAAATGAGAATCATTCAGGATCAGACCACACAAGGGAAGTTTACTCCCTCTGGTACTGGATGATGGTCAATATTGTGTACAGAAATTATCTACATTAACATTAATGAATTAAAAGTTGTTTGTAACGTTTTTGCATGTATACACGGGGTATTAATACTGTAAATGGTCTGGTAAACATGCATATAATCATTCACAATGTATATATATATATACACTGTATACACTGGGGCATTAATTGAAGTGATTTGGGGGATTATGTTTGCTCTGACTGGAGTCATCGATTGAAGACCAAATCGAAATTATTTCACTCATCAAATATGAATACATGGATTTCGTATTTCGTATTTCGTTTTGCATCGTATTTTTTGTGTATTACTTTAAGAAGTACAAAACTTAATATCTCAAGTACGTATGTGTACATGGGGTATTGCTCTGAGGCGTAAAAATGTAAATACACACATTGGGTATTAATTTGGGTAATTGATTTTGCTCTAACTTTAGCTTAATCATTGATAAAAGAGCACATCGAATTTATTTTACTCATCAAATATGCATGCATTTAAGTGTATTAGTTTGTATTTTGTTTGGTTTTGCATTTTTAAATGTATTAATTAAAGGGGTACAAAACAACATCACATGTACATATATGTATATACACGGGGTATTACTCTGAGGGGTAAAAATGTAAATACATACATGAGGTACTAATTTGAGGGGTTAAATAATTTCGATATTGTCACTGTTTAATTATTAAGCTAAAGTCAGAAAATATCGATATTCTTAATGGAAACTTAACAACCTGCATGTACGTTACACGGGCTTAAACAATGAACAGATTAAGACAATATCGAAGTTATTGAATCATTCAAATTAATATCCTAAGGTCGTTTACGTCTACATAGATGGGGTATCAGCTTCAGGGATAAAATAATTTGGATATGGTCACCAAAATTTGCATAATGTTGGCACAATAAACAGTCATACACATTTTTTGTATTAAATAAAGATATGGCTGCTAATTAAAATTAAACTAAGCTTTGATTCAATCAATGCTTTACGTTTGAATGAAATGCATCTCTTTAACTTTACCATTAATCAGAATGAAAGAATACAAAAAATGCATCTTTGGCATATTTTCTTCAAACATTTTAGGCAAGTATGCAAGGGGTATAACAGATCAACTTTACACTTTAAAAATAGCAAAGTATTGAGTGCAAATTAAAGCCCAATACCAATAACGAAACCCTCTAAGGAAGCATCTCAGGTGTCAAAAGGTTCACCCTTCGGCAGACATGTTATTCTTGTAAATAAATGAAAAACAAAAACACCTTGAGGATTAAAAAAGCTTCTGCGTGAAGCCCAAACAGACATTGAAGTGCCATCGATTTTTGTCCTATGTGGCATTTATAAAGTTATCACAGATTTTGTTCAAGACACCGAGGAAAGTGAAAAATTAATTATTAATATGATTTTTTAGGTAAAGGTAATCGAAAAATCAAACAAAATGTAGACAAAAACATTCAGTGACTATTATTCTGCATTAGGACGATTAGGAACATTTTCATAAGTGTATAAATGCAACTAACTAACTGTATATGGACGGTCAGCTATAACGGTCAAGTAGGTTTATAAATCAATATCACCTGTTAAAAATAGACATACGTGACCAACGGTTCGTTAATGTGCATAAGTGCATTTGTTACAAATGTTTTTTATGACCGTTTGACCAGTTGACTATCATTAAGATAGTCATATTATATATGATCTTAATGATGACCATCTACTTTTAGTCACGTTAAATAGAAACAAATTGCAAATAAAATGAAAGAAATGTGATATTGTATTATGCATTTTTGTGATGTGTGTACTTGCTAGTACTAAAGTAATAACAACTAGAACCTTCTAAAATAGATGTACATGTATATTGGGATGCTAATATTAAAGTCAGCTAAATGTAAGATCTAGAAATAAAATTGTAATTATAAATTCCAAACGTTTAGCAGAGTATTTACTAATGTACCAGCTTTTAAAATTAATTCCCCGATATTAAAGGTTTGAAAAAAACCTAAAAAATATGTCAAAAAATGTTGAATGAATAGCTCTCGTATTGTTATTTTTTACGTTTTCAAATAAATTGTTTCACATAACTTTCATGATAATCTATTGTGCCTTCGTAAATGTAATACCAACATTTTGAAGAAAAAAACATGGCTTAATGCATTGACCCCTCCACCCCTACCACATGGCATATGCTTGCTTACAGAAGGGTACTGAGTTGAATTGAGTTTAAAGTATGATGCCAAACATCAAGTATTATAAGTTTTTATGAATATTATCAATTTAAGAACAAGTTTATTTCGAGTTATGGCACATGTGGTGCCATTAGAAAAATAAAAACCAGTTTTATAACAGTCATATTACGAACATTCGTCTTTAAATAGGTTTTGTTATCAGTTTAATACTTAAGACGAAGTAATAAAAAAGCATGACACGAATAAAATGTAAATAATTTAAATGACAAACTTTCCTCAATTCATTACCTGGCATAATTACCGCTATTTCTACTGTGATAAGTGTCAATGCCATCTAGGAGAAGAACGGATGACCAGACGTAATGACCAATGGGCAGCTACGCAGCGCTCTTGGCGCTTGAGACATTACCATGGGACGACCGCTCGTCATTTCCGGTTGACCATCGAAATGAGGTCTGAGATGGGTAGATAGCCATCTGGTGAAACTCACTGAATCGGACGCGATCGAAGAAATTGAGACCTAGTCCGTCTTCTTCGCCTATGGTCATCTGGTCAGTTCGTAGAATAAAACGCTAATGTTTGTGTGGGGGGATATAAAAAAACCCACAATTTCCAGTGAGAAAAAAGCGAACCAATCAGAAAATTCATGAGTTTAAGAAACGATATCCTGTAGTGGGGAAATAGATGTACACATTCGACCGTTGAGCACATACTATACTATTCTAGGGCAATAAGATATAAAAAAAATCCAAAACAATTAACGTTTCCACACAAGGCCACCGAACAGAAATGGATGAAATTTCGATCGATTCTTCGGAATTGACAACGCATATGCAGGTATAAAACCCATGGAAATAAACCCGGTCGACGGATAATCGATATGTACGAATTTATGTCGGTCACACCGCTGCTAAGGCAATGGAAATTAAAATTTCAAACAATAAGGACGATGACACGGCTAATTATTGAACGTGTGAGAATTGTTTGACTACTTCAGGGCATTTGCAAATTAATTTTTGGCCTTGAAGTCATTTGCACAAGAGCTGTACATAAAAGCATGAGCTCGTTATAGCATAGAGGATGCCAAACCATAACATCGAAAGTACAAAACACGCTTAAAATACTGAGAATAATTCACACATTAAAAAGGGGGATGCTAAGGGTTACTTTTGTAGAAAATATTGGCACCATTCCTTGGAGAAGAGATCAGTATGTGATTCTCTACTGATATCAGTAGATAATCATACTGATATCACAATATATATTCCGGTTTTTGGTACTGCTGATATCAGTTTGGTTAGTGATGTCAGAATTACTAACCATACTAATGTCAGTATGGTTAGTGATATCACAACATTTTTTACTAATATCTGTATATATGTACTCATATCTACTGTACTGATTATACAGATCTTGCCACCAGGGTTACAAAGGTTAAATACATAATAACTGTATTAAGGTTGAATAAATATTGTATACAAGTATCATGCCGTAAATTTACATTAAAAAATTACAAAATAACATTTCGGTTGACTTTCCGAGGTTTCCCAAGGTTAAAAATGTTCTTTTCCCTTGACCTGTATGTAACGTCTCTTCATAGACCTGACAAGAACCTGCCTTTGTGTATAAATCGTTCAATATAAACTTGAGATCAGTTAACTAGGATAATCAATGTCATGTTGAATGTCTAGAACATAGGTGCCATAAATATAAAAAGAGGCACTGCTTTCAATTAATATAATGTCGATGGCAAACATTTTCGAAAAAAAATTACCACAGGTTTTTTAGGAATATCAAGCACATGTAATGGCACGCTGCAGGTAAAACAAAAATTAAAACCGAGATTACAAATCATAGATTTTAGCATACAACATTTGCTAAGAATTAATAATTAACGAAATATCGCAGGCAAATGTTTTGAAAACGAATATTACCAGCCATGATTTTTGGAATACATTTCTGTACAAAAGGTGCTCATAAATAATAATTTCAATAAGGCTGTAATCAAAAAATTAATTACCAATTACGAATTTTCGCTTTAAATTTGATTAATGATTAAAACATGTGAAATCCATGACTTTCAGTTCAAAAACACCCTGACTTTCCCATGTTTTCCAGGTTCTGTGGAAACCCTGTTGATTTTTCTTATATTTGAATGATTAAAAACCGAACTTATTTAAGAAACCATTGGGATATTTAACTTAGGACCGGCTGTAGCTGACCTGCGTTTACCTATAATCACAAGTTAACCTACGGGTTAGTAAGTTTTCGTTGCACCATATTATTAAAGGGATTTTAAACCCAAGGAATAGCAAACTTGGAGATAACATATGTTGCAGCAAGGAATTCTGGGAAAATTGCATTATATTACAAGCCTTAGGTTAACCCTGCCTGTAAACCCTTGGTTACCCTTGGTTACCTGCTAACCTTGGGGTTTTGCTTAACTTATGTTGGTACAACCGGCCCTTTTAGAATAAAATATCACGTTTTCAAACATTAGCTTAGGGCCGGTTACAGCAACAAAAACCCAAGGTAAACGTCTGGTTAACTTAAGAAAAGCATTGCAAGGTTAGTAGGTAAACATGGATTAACCTAAGGTTTGTAATATATAATGCCATTATCCCAGGATTCCTAGCTGCCACAGGTTATCTCCATGTTTACTTTATCTTGAGTTAAAACTCCCTATAGTTAACTGGTGTAACAAAAACCTATTAATCCTTTAGTTGAAATTTTGGGGTTATAGGTAACCCAAGGTTAACTAACCTTTCATTTAACCTGGTGTGAGTCGGCAAAATTAAAATCTCCTTTAGGTCGTGTTTTACGCTTGACACTTGCATTCGATTTTAAACAAACCCATTTCCACCGCCCTGTTTAATTCGACATATTCACAGTTCATGCACTGAAAAGCAATTTCATTTCGATGCGGAGCTTCGGAGGTTGTACGCAGTGGTCGTGGCATAATTTCGGCGTGTTTGGTCCATGTTTTCAGCGCCAACACGATTTATCCTCGAGCGACATCTCGTCAATGGTTAGCAAACACGTGTTGATCATCGAGTTGATCATCGTTTGCATCCCGTGTCAAACGCTGACGTTTTGGCAAGCTCTTTTCCCAAATGGCAAAAGTCAAAAGCGAACAGGTTGTAGAGAATTTTGCCATGAAGCCCCCTATAACAAAACAAATCCTTCAAGGTACGATAATTTGACCTACCCCTCGTATCGCTTCAACTACTCAATAAAAGTATATTTATTTTACCCCATATGCGAAAGAAATGGCATTTGAAGGGTACCAAACCATAACTTACCAAGCGCCAAAAAATTAACTTTGACAGGAGAGGAAAAATATATTACAATTTCGTAAAAAATATAGATAGCACTAATCTGATTTCGTTCAACCGACAACAAGTTCAGATGATATACACCTATGATGCTTAATTAAGATAAAACAAACGAGAACCTAGTGGGAAAACGCGTTTTTATCGAAATGTCACCAAATAGTCATATGCGCCACACGTATGACACCGCATGTAAACGTTCAAAACACCCTTTTGTCTTTTAGAAAGTAGGATTATTGTCATTCATTACGTCAATTTGACGTCCAGGTTTTAATGCTCATTTCCGAAACATGTTTAGGAACATTGACGAGGTTTTAAGGGGGGTTTAAGGGGTACTAAGGGTACTGAGTAGAATTGAATTGATTTGACATCCTTCAGTCGAAGACTTCCCACACACCCTATACTTCCGACTCAGCATTATTTGCATTCAGCACTTCGAATATAATTGATGTACATGCAATAACATAAAACCTAAGTGCCCCACTGAAGGGTTTAGCAACATGTTTGAAAAAGCATTTCTCCAAAACAAAACTGCTCAAAATGTGGCAACGAAAAACAAGAGACGTTAAACCATAAGCAGCATTCAAAAATGACAATCAGCCCAAGCAAGCAGGGGTCGAAAAATTCCTCCTGGCAGGGGAATTCCTATCGGAAATTTTTTTTGGGGGGTAAAGGAATTCTGGACAGAGGGGGGGGACGGGGATGAAAGTCGACGTCTGGAATTCCCGTATATACAATTTCGCCAATGTCAGCAAAAGATGAAACGTCCATAATGGCATTTCGTACATTTTCGGGCTGATGATGACAACAGCGGCGTTACACGTGTCATGACCGAAAGGAGGCAAACGAGGAAGAAAAGAGGACGAAAAAAAAAGCAATTGTGCTGACACATATTATGACCGAGTTAATAACAATGTCTCGTAGGAGATGTCACCGCTGCCATTGTCGAAGCAACGGCGAAGGGACACAATGAGAGACCGAAAAACCCAACAAGATTTCATGCTCGGCATCAAAAGCATGAAAAGCACTAGATTAAAACAGCGTTTCACTCTCTCTCTCTCTCAGAACAATCTTATATTGCACGGATTCGCTCTCAGCCTCTCAGCTCCCACCCAAAATAAAAAGTCGCTCTTTGGCATGCAGCGCAGGGCGATAAAAGCCAATAAAATTATTAGACAGACTTTGCAGGCGACCAAATGGTGTACGAATGGCCGCCATAAACGCCCTTCCAAGCGTTTTAACTCTGGGTTTAAGAGGAATTTAGGATTTTAGGTGAGAGTGCTCGGGTGCTCCGAAAACTGCGGCAAGACTATTGTGACCTTGCTCCGAAAACACCGTCGAATTTGGGACCCGAAAAAAACGTGATACGGTTTCGGACAAATGTTTTCTTGAATGTACACTCGAATTCAAATCCGGGCCAGAAGACAGGATTTCAAAGACGGCCCAAATCAGAGAATTCGTTCAAAAAACGTTCAGCGATGTGTATTATCGACATATTATATTACAGGTGGTTATGTATTTTATATTAAATGTATTTATGTCGATTTAGTGTTAATCATAAGGTATTTTTGTAAACTTGTTTTTAAGCTACGTGTACTTCAGACGATGATGAATTCGTTTAGAAAACGTTCAACGATGTACATAACTTATAACACCTTTTTATTGTAATATATTTTACTACATGTATTTATGTCGATTTAATCTGAATCATAACGATTTTGTGTAACTTCAGATGATGATGAATTCGTTAAGAAAACGAGCAGTGATGTGTTTTATTTTAAACACGTTTATCGAAACATTATATTTATGTAGTTATTCCGATTTAGTCTTAATCATAACGTAGTTTTGTAAATTTATTATAAGATTACGTTAAGATAATATTTTCCTAGTCAATACGAAAAATACGATAAGCAACATCTTTCCCGTGTAGAATTGGTATAAGTTATTTTTATAATTTAAAAATGTCCCATCTGTTTCTACAAAAACACAAAACGTTGTCAAATTTAATTTCTTAAATAAATTTCGTTTTCAAACAAAACTGAGTTTTTTAATAGTGGCCATCCTTTGGATAAGGTTACAGTTAAAAAGACGTGAATATAATATGAATCACCTGACATTTAAATACTTCGAAGAGTTTTAATTACGTTGCAGTTTAATTGCAGTTTATAGTACATGTGTCTATTTATCTGTTACGATAGAGCAAAACCAATTTAATCCTATGAGTTTTTCTAATTTTGGTATTTGACATTACTATTTTCATGTTTTGGATCATTTTCATTTCACCATGTCATTCGTCTTTTAAACATAAAAATTTAAGAATGCAATTTAGTTCACACGCTTTTATAGGTAGAATATTTATTTACAAAACGTACTTATATGGAAATTTGATCAAAGTGTTGCTTTGATAAGAAAAAATTCGAAGTAGAACTTTTCTTCGGAGATAATAGTAATTTACAAACTGTTGCTTTTCAAATTCCGCATTTTACCATGAAACACAAATTGCGTACAGAAGATTTATTTATGGTTATATAATGCTCTCAGAATAATTTAGAAACGTAGCAAGCAACAACGTGAATTCATGATATGATAAAGTAAAACTTCCGAATATGATATTTAGCAGAGCAGCATTTGGCATAAAACATTTTTTACAAATTTGAATATAGCTTTATACACGTATATAATGCCATCATTACTGATTTGCTACTGAGTGGAGAGGTGTCAAAAATCCCACACCACCGCAAGCAATACATTACACATTTTGAAAGCACATTATGCCGAATTTGGGTTTATGCAGAGCAGAAATTTTCATATCCAGGATAATTGGCAAACTCAGTCAGCTAAAAGTCATTTTCCGTGAATTTCAACGTGAAATGAGACAGAAAATCGAAGAATGAAGCCTGCTATATTACATGTTTTTTCTTTAAGATCTTTTAATGCGATTAAGCACATTTTAACATTACATGAGGTTTTTTTTCTTTTTTAAAAAAAAACTAAGCCTATTCGCTAAAGAAAGGGTGTTTTATAGTAGACTGTTAATGGACTTAAATTTTTGCAGAAGAGGATTAGCGTTGGCTCAATAAACCTGCACCTACATTGTACGCCCATTACGTTAAAGTAACATTCCTGTTTTTTCTAATCCAATACACATGTTTGAAGAAAAAAATACTTCGACAACCTTTAGTCAAAACCTGAGGTTGTTCAATGTCCCAAAATTAATGTTTTTTCCCTCGAAATATCAACTCTTGAAGCCATTTGCATTTTAGCACAAAAAATAAAGACAGACTAAGTGACTTTCCAGAAGGCTGTTAAAGTAAAAAAACTGTTATTTGAAGTTTTAAACATAATTTTAAATTTCACTGTGAAATAAGATATTCTGGAGAAAAGACGAGTGTATGATTCTCTACTAATATCAGTGTAACTATAGTGATATCAGTATGATTTTATACTGATATCACTATAGATATATACTGGTTTTTGGAACTACTGATATCAGTATTATACTGGTTTTTGATACTACTGATATCAGCATGGTTAATGACATCATTACATTTTTACTAATATCGGTATATGATCCGTAATTTTGTTCTGATATCTACTGTATTGGTTATTCTGATAAAACGATATTAAGTTCAAACTATTTTTGAATTTAATGGTAGGAACACTTAATTGTGAAATAAAGTTTTAAATAGCTTAATTAATCTTAGTGCAATAAAATATGATCTTACACCAAGGTATCGTTCTCCATCATATTTTATTGTACTGAGATTAAGTTAAGCTATTTGAAGCTTTCACAATTAAGTGTATCTACCATTAATTTGTAAAATAGGTTAAAGTTAAAAACAAACATGTATGTAGCAATTATTTTGAAACGATTAAGTGTTATTATGCGAAATGCCAAAACCACATGTTTCCAATATTTTTTATCAAAATTTCAAACACAATAACACTAAATAACGTGAAATCTTGTTTAGATACAATTTTATAAATAAATAAATAAAATAGATACAATTTTAAATAGGCGCTTGAAAGGTGCCAAACCATAATACATCAGGCGCCAAAACATTACTTTTCAAGAAAAACTGAATAGTTTCGTGAAATAACATTAATTTCAATTTGTTTAATCAACAAGTCCAAATGGTGTACACTAGTGACCTTTACTTTCAGAAACAGAGTGGGGTACCTAGTGAAAATATAGTTTTCTTCTAATTTTTTCCAAAAACGTCTTGAGTAACGTGGCACTTAAGACGTTTTTGGACAATTTATGAAATACAAAGCGATGTACAAAGTTGTATTGCTTTCTTAAACATTACAAAAGATATAGAGTAGCTTCAACAATGTATTAAGCTAAAAACGTATTTTAAAGGGGTTAAGCACTTAAGACCTTAATGTTTAGCTCACTTCATGTGCATGTATAACAATTTCATTGCTTAGTTGTGCAAAATATAGTTATTTGCCAATGTCGTGAAGTAATTGATCTCATTACAGAATGTGATAAAGTATTTTTAAAAGATGAAAATTATGAGAAGCAAAATTCATGTACGTACACGTATGCGTTTTAAAGAATGATCACAAGGATCAGCGTATATATTCACTATTATACTATTTTATTGAATATTTTTGCAGATGTTCCACAAACGAATTGCAATGCCTGGATTCGCATAAACGTCGACCCTTATACAACTGACATTCACTTTATTCAAGGGTAAAAATCTGCATTTTATGACAAACTTTGACATTAGGGAGAAAAACAAGAGAAAATGGCTGGTTGCGGACATTTTACGCAAATCTGTCAAAGTATTAAGTCTATGGCTGGAGGAAGTGTATGTTAAAGAAACGTTATATCCGGCACTCGAGGGCAGTTTTATCGCTATTTTTTCTAGTATTTTTTCCCTGTTATTTGAACACAAAATCCCGATGAAAATCTGGCAAACACGCCAAACTGCTGGGAATGAAAAAAAAATGTAAGAATCGATAATTCTTGAACACCTTAAGGTGTGGCCAACTAGGGATGTTTCCTGTTTAAAAAAATTCGATTCAAAGTCTAAGGTCTTTATCATTATCGTCATCATCATCTCAAGAGAGGCGCATGTTATTTTTATCTGAACGAGTTCGCTCACTTATTTTCAGCAGCATTTTTCACTGCTTTAAAATTTTTATCACTGCGCGTTTTTAGTCGCTTGAAACGTTAAGACATTGCGATTTACGAATGGAAGCGGAAATGAACCCGTTGCCATCTGCTCATCTTTCTCGCATTTCGTAGTCGTAATTTGAGGCCGGATAAAACAAGAAGCAGACGAAAATCCATAAAATACGATCGAGCAGTAAAATGACCAAGACATGAAGAGTTTACCAAATGTACCCCTGTTGTTAGGCAATCACTGAATTCTGGGATGCATTGCAGAGCTGCCAACCATTCTAAGTTTAATATTATCATAGTTTGCAGAGCTAATTAATTAAAATAGTTTTGACGTAATCAAAAACTTATAAACTAAATTATGCAATTAATCATTTCTAGCTATTCAAAACAATAGAAGCAAAGTATTTTTAAGAAAATATTTTCGTTATTAAATGCACCCCTGTAGCCAGGCAATCCCTGAGAGCTTTGTTGCTATGTAAGGTTAGCAACCATTTCTGAGTAAATAATATTCAGTTGATTTTATAAAATCATATATGCAAAAATCAATAAAACTGAACATTTTAAATTTATAGTTTTAAAAACAGTTTAAGCAAATCATTTCTTAAAAAAAGCGTTTCAAACCAATTAAGAGTATGAGACCATAATTTATTAATCTTTGCACGTTTATTTGTATCGCAATAATATTTTTAAAGAAAAAAATCCCAGCATATTACACACATGATACAGTTCATTTAAACGAAGT
>JAQIXS010003144.1:0-19190 GCA_034700785.1 Rossiulus vilnensis
ATAAAATGTACATCCTAAACGTTTTTTTCATTTAACAATTTGTTGTCATGTAATTGGCTAATATTAGAAACCTTAAACATAACATGCGTTCATGATTAGTAGGAATAAACTGCAGGTATATACAGTACATTTACAGCGTTCTATTCAACATTCACAATATTCACATTAAAACGTACATACACGTATGCTAGCACATGTATAATGCATTCCCTTTAGGAGCATTTCACGGATTTCATGCGCATAGGCGCATTTCTTTAACTAAATACGCTTACTAAAGTGTATTTATGCACAAATGGCCTTACAACTGTCAATAGACAGAGTTTCTCTAGTACGGTAGAAGTAATCAATGATCAAGTTAAGCAGGCGATCGATATGCAAAAAAATAACAATAGCAGTATACATGTAGGTTTTTTCAAGAAACCCTAAAATCGAGCAACATGGGTAGCTGGTCTACTTATCAAGGTGATAAACTTCACAGGCTTTACTGTAGTTTTATTTTCACATTGGATTTAGAAAATGTAAGAACGGAAATTATTTTGAAGTTTGAAAAGGAGTCCTGACTTCTGAGACCAATTTTGTAGAACAGTTTCACTTTCAGAAAATGCCAGTGCAAGATGAGCATTGACAATAAACGTTCACTGGTAAGACTTTATAGTATAATATGCTGAGTGAAATATCACCTTATAATTTTTAATTCTAGATTAGCATAATAATACCGTAACTAGTTAAAAACATTTTTTCGTCGTATTGGACAAATTTCTTCCAATCAGCACATAACTGTTTCGAAAAACTGATATTTTTAACTGGGAAATAACGTTCATTCATGCTGTTTAAAATAAAACTAGTTACCAGTTTTAATTGACAATAAAGTTTAAATTGCAATTTAGAGAAGGAACTTACCAGAAGAAGGCGGTCAATGGAGATGCTTTGCTCGCATTTTCTTAGTAATTTCCTCTTCTATTTCATAACGTTTTCTTTCGCAAACAAAGTCATAAAAACGTATTATTTTACATTAGCCATATGTCCATTTATTTGATGAGATGCCAACTGCCTGTTTTTGCATCCACTTATGTGCGTATTTAATGCCATCTACAAGTGAGATAGTCTTTGTTTTATTTTACGGTCTATGATGCTTAAATTTACGACCAAACATATTGAAACCTGGTAATTTCTAACCAACGTTTGAAGCATTTCATAACCCTTTTTTCATCCATCTTTTTAAATATTTTGTAAAAAAATTTCTTTTTTGCAATACTATTAGCTTTTTATGTAACTATGTAATGAAATACAAGCTTAATATTAAATGCGATTAAAAGTAAAACAGTTTCAGGCAATAGATTAAGTAATTTCTTTATTAAGATTTCGAACGTATCTAATGTAGGCACAGTATGCAAGAAAACCATGAATTTGATTTAATTAAAAATTGTAGCTTATAGCAGTTAAAGCTATGAGCTATTCGTTGGTAAACATGCACTATGTCATTGATATGGAGTTTTAAGCCTGCTACGAATAATTTTCTCACAAATGTCAACAGTAAATATACTGCGAATAATTGCAACAATGGGTAATGATCTGAAGCTCATCATTGTTCTTATCAGAAAAAAGTTTCGTTTTCTGATTATAAAAAACAAGTTCGTGCCGCCCAACGTCGGTGAACTTTATATCATTAACCGTTGGTTCAATTATTGATATTCGACTTACTAAATACATTTGTGATTTCATTCTTTCATTTTATTGCGGTATAATCTAATTGCTATTTAAATAACAATATGACGTAATCATGAATCTTAAAACCATGCAATGAAGTGTAAGATTAAAGCGGTAGGTTTGCCTGAAAGGTTCTTTAGGTCATTCCACTACTATCTCGAAAAACGTTGAAAATAGTGCTATCTACAAACATCTGAAAAGTTCTTTGTAGTTAATATGGATGTTATGACATGGGCGAAGAGAATTTCCCAGTGGGCCTGTGGGCCAATGATATTCACAATCAACAAATACCAATACGTTTGATTGTTCAATAAACTCTAATCTGCCGCTGTGGCCAAAATTTGAAGTTGACCTCTTCCGAACAGGTTTGAGGTAACTTATCAGTGTATTTCGATTTGTCGTAGCAAAAAACAATAACAGTTCACAACCTTCTCTATAATCCTTTTTGTCCAACGACACCAAATTGTTCACTTTCTGTCAAGTGTTGAAATAGTCAAATTTGGTATAAATACTGAAGTTGTAGCACCACAAAACCATTCATTCTTCTACAGCAATTTGCCACCATTTTCCGATCAACATTAGACGACATGGCTTCCACTCTGCTGCTCAGAGTTTTGATAGTGCTGTCGACGTTTTTACCTGTACACAGTATTGCTATAACCACACCAAGGGACCCCTTCTCGACGATTGAAGCCGAAACTTTCGACTTCAATAGCGGAGTTTCCATCTGCCAGATCACCGATACGATTTGCGACCTTTACCTCTGTCAAATCGACTCTGGCGATTATGTGGGCTACTCCAAGCTGTACTTCGATGGAAGCAGGCTGCCCCAAGGCTTGTATTTTCGGGTGTCTTCCAAAGATTACTACTTCGGAACGATTAATGTCCACGTGGAGTCTCTGAATACCCCACCGCTCCTCACCGTGCGTGTGCCCTCCACATCTGAACTTCAGAACTTCATCAGCATCAATGATACTTTTTCAAAGCCAATCAATCATCCTATCGATCTGTTTCTGGTGTTTAATGGTACACAGATTTCAGAGGACACCCGACATAAAATCGAGCTGGACTGGATTCGTTTCTTCTAATGACGTCACAGCTAACAAAAGAGAAAGTTTGGAAAGCAGGAACTATGCTGGAATTTCAAGCATTTCACAGAAACGCTTGAAATATTTTGACGGACATTCAATGTAACTCAATGAGTCGTGTGTTCTTGATTGTCGATCCCAAATGTTTAATTTTTCTTATATGTTCATAATGTTGACTACATTTTTTTAATGCTATTATGTATCAGCTATCCTATGTCTTCTAATGGCTGGCCCATTTCATGTCTCTGTAAAATACATAAACTTGAGCAAACTTTATTAAGCGAAATGTTAATAAACATTTGTAGAAAATGAAAAGGTTTATTTTGTTTTTGTGCTATGTTTCATTGTGGAAAACATATCTGCGTGTATATTAAGTTTGTTGCTTTATCAAAATGGAGGTACATGTATAAGTTGGAAGTATTTCATTGACATATTGTTGAAAAACTTAAAGAAACTGTAAAAATGCTGTGAAGCAACAAAAGAGTACGTTGGTTGATGCTTGTTGCAAAATTCTTTTAGAATTACTTAATTGGGCATGGTTTCATATTTTTAAAAATCAAGTAATTCGACGTAGTAGCATAAATGCTTACAGGAAATTTCCATTTGAAGATGGGTGTGCGCTTACGATTAACAACAATTTTATTTTTAGATAAAGAATATTCGGCATTAATTTTGCCAAAATGTTTTAAAATTTTGAACTCGCAAATCAAGGTGCACCATCAACTAAGAGATGAGAGATCTTATCGTTGAATATATAACTATTTTAAATAAACTATGCTTACATTCAATCGGTCCTGAAAATTACGAACCCAGTTAAAACTTTACATACCGAATTTTTTTCATTACACAATTTGCTCTCTTGTTAATGGCACCATGTATATTAAAAACGTTATATAAAAATGTTTCCCTTTCTATAACGCTTTATCCGAGGTTACTTCCGAATATTGATCCGAATATCAGATAACCAATGAAATGGACAGCCACCTGCTAGAAAGATCATAATTGTTAGTACAGTTTATATCCATACAAATATACCGATCATTTACTGCTATTAGTAAAACATGTATTGATATCACCAAGGATACTGGAATTAGTAGTCCCAAAAACCAGTATGTATATAGTGACATCAGTATAGAATCTTTCTAATATCAGTATAAAACCATACTGATATCAGTAGAATATCACATACTAATTTTTTTCTCCAGGGTTCACACATGCAATTGCAAGATTTACAATAGCGCCAGTAATATCGACACTTTCTATAGAATCGCATGCTTTCTATCTCAGGTAACGATGGCTATCAAACTATCTATAGGTGCACTTTTTAATCCCCCGGTAAAATATGCCCGGGAATACCACAGATATATAAATGTTACGCTCTCCTTCCTGCAATTATTTATTTTGTAATCACACGTGTAAAACAACGGACAACCTTTCTACGTGTATATCAAGTGTCACTTTATCGAAATGGAGATATCTGTCGGAAGCATTTCTTTGATATAATGCTAACAACTCAAATAAATTGGACAATGGTGAGAAACAATAAAAGAGTACGTTGGTTAACGCTTGTAACAAACTACAGGAAAATGACGAGATCTTTTAAATTCATCTGCTTTGCAAAATTACATTACATTGGGCAAGGTTTCACATTTCTAAAAAAAATTTAAGTAATTCGACGTAGGAGCCTAAATGCTAATAGGAAATCTCCATTTCTACATGCTAGTGCTCGTTAATTTATTCATTAGGGTAGATTCGCAAGCTTACATGCAATTTCAGAACGCGTCAAACTTTAGCAAACGAAAACAGACTTGATATCCTAGCTAAAAGAATTGCAGCCAGTTGACTCTGACGCCGATATAGTCCATGTCGTTGACTTCATTTACGTCAGAGTAAGTGAAATATAAGCAAACGTCTTGGGTCCAGAAAATGTCTATCGAGATAGAAGCGCTGACTGTTAAAAACGTATCGGAACCGCCAGTGAACGGTAAGTTGATAATTGCCACTGGTGGGGCCGTCACGCTCTTCACAAAGACATTAATAATGGCATAACCAGTCGAATTGAAGCCATTGGACACGCGCAACGCCACACTTGTTGGCATTTGACTGTCGGTGAAATCCACGAGATAGTAGCAAACGTAGTCGGCCAAGTCAATGGCACAGACGGCCTTTCCATCATCGACGTCATCGGTAGTGCTGCAAACAGACGTTCCGCAATTGAAATCGGGGTTCTCAGCTTCTATTTTCGAATATGCATTCCTAGGCATAGCGGAAGCGACATTCCTCCCATCCATGCCAACGGAATTTTCACGTTTTTCAGCCTGGACGTTGGCGTCAGCAGTCACTGATGCAACCAGAAAGACGCCCAAAAGCACGCTGAGAGCACGACAGAACATTTTTAAAGCTGGAGGAGGCAGAATCATTTGCTAGCATGTGACGTGGTGCAGTTTTATATTAGGACATACGAAGTAATCTGCTGGAACTTTAAACTTCGAGATGGAAGGCGATATCCTGATGCCGTGAAGGTATCATGTCTGCATAATAGATTTTATCGATAAAGGCTTGGGATGATAACGCCTAGTGCATTTGGAATCAATGACTGATTGCTCATTTCTAATCGACCAAAAAATCACTGCTGTTGTGATATCTACTGATGGCAGCCAGCAATCCTACACTCGCAGTTTAAAAATCATTTTAAGTATCCATTGCCCACGACAAATAAACGTTCAAGATGCAAATGTTTCTATTGTCATTCCTTTTCTTATTTTAAAGTTATCTTCATATATCACGTCATTACTCAAATAATTTACGTAAGTCTCAGAAAACATTTTTGCATTCGGCGTTTTTACCGGATACAGTTTTGGATTACACGCATTATATACATGTAAATGCGCATCGTATTATTTGATTTATTTTAATCAAATTAAATTAAATAAACGCCGAATGGTTAAACTGTCGAAAGTAAAACAGCCGAATGCGTGGAAGTGATGGCCGTAGAGTAGAGAAATCGACATAAATCTAAGATTTTTAAATTTAATACAACTTTGTTTCCAACTTGAATTTTGATTGAAACGAATAATCAAAACGAATATATCGATTTGAATTTGAGTTTTCGTATAGTTTTAAGAAGGTTATAAGGACAACATCAATTCGATTTTTTTTAATTTTTTTTTTTTACTTCAATTAAACTAGAACCTAGATTAAAAACAATACAACGATTACACTGGAATCGAATTTCCTTGCAAATGTGGAAAGAAATATTACAACAGGAGCAACTGAGTGCTTTTTCTTTCTGTTTTCAAGCAGCCATAGTATGACATTCAGTTTATTAATTTCAAGTGTCAAATCAGAAACAAGTGATAATTTTTCACTACTGCAATCACCTACAATACATTTCAAACGGTAATTAGTTGATTCAGAAAAAACAATGCCGATAGAATGGTAAACGCTAGCAGTCAAAGTCTAGGAGAAGACGAACCAGTCGATGTTACCGACACTGTAACTCATGTCATCAGCCACCGTGGCATCCCCGTTGGTGAATCCAAGAAATAAGTCTAGCACCCCATGTATTTTGCGCTCAACAGGAACAGTAAGCGTTACGTAATTCTCCCAGTCGCCCGTGTAAGGCAAGACGAACTCTGCAACTTCAGGTGAGTAAGGATTTTGCACCCAAACCAATATTCTGTTGAAGGAGTCTGTGGAGAAGCCATTGGACACTCGAACTGTCATCTGTTCTGGCTGCTGACTGGTGGTAAAGTCTACTTGGTAGTAGATAGCAACATCGCCATAATCGATTCCACAAAGGGCAAGCATTCCGACCTCCACGGTGCTGTTACAAACAGAAGCTCCAAAACCGTAATCAAAATCTTCGGCTTCCACTCTCGAGTAGGCGTCTCTCAAACCGGGAACGTGGTTAGAGTCGGTTTCGCCAAGCACCGAAACAGTCGATAATATTGCCCAAAAGACGACGAAAACTCTGGTCATCATTTTGTGGTAAATCAATTAGAACGAAAGCAACGGGTAGAGAACTGGTGAAAACGAACGTGGAACTGCTTATGACTCTGAACAACCAGAATCGGTGACATTTGGGTAAATGCCAGCACCAAGTATCAAACACGATGATATTTCAGGTTACATCAACCAATAAAATTGCTTTTTACATTGTAGATTAAAAGT
This sequence comes from Rossiulus vilnensis, assembly GCA_034700785.1. Taxonomy (NCBI): domain Eukaryota; kingdom Metazoa; phylum Arthropoda; class Diplopoda; order Julida; family Julidae; genus Rossiulus; species Rossiulus vilnensis. The sequence continues at coordinate 6,969 of JAQIXS010003144.1, forward strand.
TGCTCTATCTTTGGTAATGTGATTAGCAAGTGAAGCTAGCTTCATAGCTGATTAAACTGCCATTTTCTCCCTTTGGACATAAAACCACGTAAAGATGAAGTTATACAAAATGATGATACATCCAGAATTGACCATCTATCCAGCCAACAATTATTTAAAAGTTATACTGTACACATTTTTTTGCGCTTTTTTTGCTTTCTACTACAATTTATAATTTTTTTAAGATGAACATTTTTTTTAGTTTCGACATTTGTAGCCAGCCCTAAACCAGTTGTACATGTATTCTACAGTTGAAATCAAAGTTCATGTTTACTTAACTAAAGTAAAACCATAATCAGGTGGACACAATTCCATAATTTAAAAATTATATACTGTACAAAATAACACTTATCTAAAACAAGCTGATTGTGACGCTCAGAAATGTCACGGTGCATGCGCTAAGAATTTGGTACGATTCAAGAGCTCATTACCTGCTCTTTTCAAAGAAACAAAGATCGCAAGATTGCACAACACATGTAAATACATTGTCATTGCAACAAACATTAAAAACATCCAAAATGAAAAAACCACAAAGGTGCGTATTTGATCAGGTTTTGGGGTTTGCCATTTTGTATTCTGAGTATATTTTAATATTTTATTATTTCAAATAATATTAAAATAGGCAAGGCATTTAGACGGCCAATTCCACACCATCAGTTTAGCAGTGACAATAATTATTCCAAACAAAATTATGCTTATCATACGTTTATCCGGCATTCCATCGGGATAAAATATCAAACCGATTTTGGTTCTTGAAAAACGGCAGAGGCTATATATTGTAGTTTACGGGATTTTGATAAGTTGCGATCGGGGCGTCTGTGAGGTTTGTGTTTCGACATGGTAGAAGAAGGCATGTTTATGAACGTCCCATACTTTAAAGTCGTGATTTTATGCGTTTTTGGAAAATTCCGTAAAGTACAATATAGCCCCAGTTTCCAGTATCAACAATTACGATGTTCCAGAATAAGTATTTGTTATTCTTGTTAAGTATTTGTTTCCGGTTGAGAAAATAATGTTGATAGATTTGTGCGCTAAAGTCTATTCCCACGAAAAATGTACTTTTTGAACAGCAACGTCTAACGACAAATAATGTCAAGCTTTGAACAAGAATTTCTTACAAGAATTTGCTTAATCTATACTTGCATTGTGCAGCAACGTTTAGGTAAAAGAAAAACCAAAACGAACACACGTAATAAAACCATGTTAACACTAAAATCTACACCGATCTTGCCCAATCTCTTCAATCCAAACGATATTTGCAGCAATTATGATACAGTACGGAATCCACCCGAATTTTAAGAAATAAAACGAGGCCTTACCTTACCGCTTTGCGATGAATTCGACCATCGTTTTTCTCGGCACTTGGAACGAAAATCCTCTTCTAAACGTGATATCTGGGCAAATACCGATGATTCCGCTTTTTCCAGATCCTTTCTAGGAAGCACCCAAAGCAGCCGTAAACCAAGCAATTTCTTCTTAGGAAAGCCGCACGCAACTTCGCGTACATTCGCCATCTTGGGCCCGAATATTCGGTAGCGTCACCTGACGTCACTCTCGAATTCCGATCGGTAACGAATTTCTGACGTCACAAATCTTACATACGGTGGATTGAATTGATAGTAGAAATTTAGAATAAATATTGAAATTAAAAATATTACATCCTTTTCATAGCAGTTAAATGGCGAAAGTAGACATTTGTATGTTAAAGGACGTCCATAAAGGAAGTCCGAGAATGGAGTTAAAGTAGGGGTTTCAAATAGATCGAATTACAACATAAGGCAACGGGGTTCGAACACCCAAATTTTTCTCGTGCTAGTTTAAGTGCCTGAGTATGTTAAAACATGTGAATAACGACTATCAATGCACTATATATGCATCGTATATGATAAGTATAGAATATTTCAGATCATTTACTGTGAAGGAACATTATCCAGTTGGTCATAATTTTTAATTAAATAACTTTTTTCAAAAAAGTCGACATGTGAACAACTACGTCCTCAAATGACGTCATTAAAAATAACGCCATATGTTAATTACAGGGTTTTAAAGTGGAACACCTAAAAATACGCCAAATTGTAATATTGTAATAACCTGAAAGGTCGACACAGTTAATACGAAATTTGTAAAAATCGAAAATATCCTGCTAACAACTTGTTTTAATCAATTTTAATCAAATTCACCACAATTTAACCCAATATACCTTAACTCTCTCCCCCTTCTTGTTAATCGAGTAGAGAGGGAGGATGAGACGGTTAGGGCCGAGGGGGGGGGGATGTAAAAACCGCACATGCAAGTTGTAAAACTCTGCACAGATACAGTCCAAATACCATCAAACCATTCATTACCATACTTTATTTGCTAATTGCCCCAACATTTCAAACATTATTTTACGAAACACGGGAGTAATTAACACTCAAAAAGCCGAACTTTTTTAATTATTTCTTTACACTAATTATCAGTTACGTGCGAAGCTGGCCATGTTTTCTGCCTGTTCCGCAACCACGCACATTTGTTATGAAACATACGAAGAAAACATGTGAAGGTGTTGAGATGCAGAATACGAACTCTTGAACGTCCACACATGCCACACTCTCATAACGATTTCAAAGAAGTAGTTGCCGATTTGTATTTCGTTTTTCAAAACCAGATTCTTGAACATCAAAGGTGATGGATAAGGTTCAATAAGACCAATTTTGGCTAGATATTTGCGTACGTTTCTTTTCATTTTTACCAAAATATATTTGCCTGACAGTCATCAGATCTTTATCTCACTAGGGTGAAATGTTGAATTTAGACCTACCGTTGTTTTCATAATATAAATATTCTGGGGGTAACATATAGGTTTTAATAAAGGAGTGTTCTAGAGGATGTCGGAATCTATAAATTACTAATGTATAATGGCACCATGTTCCAAATTACCATGTAAGCTGAACTAGTAGAGACTACATGCATAGGCCTAAACACATTCCTACAAGATGGTGAACAGACAGGATGGTAGCTAAACACAAATCAAAATATTGTATAAACATTCTACATAACGCATTGCTGTAATTATAAAAACGAATATTCAAATAGTCTTTTTTATTAAATGCATGACCAAATATGTCTTTACTAAGGTATAAACATGAATCTGGAGATTTTCATGCGAATTTTGTACAAAATGAAATATTACTTTTCATTACGACTATGAACACAAAAATAACAGAAACATTTGTAGTCCCTAAAATATAAGACCATTCAATCACCTTCACTTGCATTTATTCAACGAATAATCCAAACTTCACATTCACACTTACAAGTTAGTTACGGGTAGCACTTACATGCCGCCTACAACAGAACACGGACAGCAACATCGCCTTAAACGATAACCAACTACATATACTTAGATGCTATTAAAAAACACTATCACAATTTTTAGATTATTTCAAAATTAACAAGTGTTGATTTAGGATACTGTAGGTCACGTTAGTTGCTGCTGTCTAACGTGGCTGTAGGCGTTTAAACATTAGGTGTGATCGTTTAAGGCTGACCCAAATATATGCCCACCATACAAAAACTCCTCACATATTTTTTGCTTCAAATCCTTATAATAATTGCTATTTTTACAAAAAGAAAATGCTCCGTTTTCAATTAAATGTACTTGGGGGCAAAAAATGGAGATCGCATAACTTTTTTTTTATTATAAATAAACGGGACATTTTCAAATTATAAAAAAAACATTCCAGACCCTGGTGGACAGCCTGTTCTACACGTGAAAAAAAATAAGCAATTATAATAAGTATTTAAAGAAAAAATGTGGATTTTTTTGCAAGGCGGACATTTTTTTGGGTCGGTTAAGCGCATTCACATGCGACCGAATTTACTGGTTGTCAAAAAGAGAAGAAGACAAACGTACGCAAATATCACCTTGCCAGACAGGACACTGGCTTCCGCCATCCACCGCCAGGCATAACAGCCGCCATATATTTTGGGAATACATAAGAAAGCTACGCTACAACATAAGAGTAATCATCCGTTCTGCGTTTGATTAATGGTCTGCAGCCTCCTCCCTCCTTCATTTTATATCTAATAATCAGCGAATATATTTAAAGCTTCGTACAAGTTTTCTTATAAAATCCACAAATCCAACAAAGATTCCTGCGGTTCTTTTTGCTCGGCGGAGTTCAACAACAAACATTGGAATAATAATCATAATAAGCTACGTAAATAGTTAATAACGTCGAGTACTGGAGAAGCTCAGAGATAGCTTTTTGAAAACGCCACTAACACTTGCCACGTCCTTGTTTGATTATTGTCTTTAGTCACTTTCAGGCTCGTAGAAACATTAAAAAGTAAACGATGAGAGCGATCAAAATCCCCCGGCTTGGCTGAACAATTATAACGATGATTAAAAACAAAACTGAAACACGTCGTCCATGTACATTGTGCGGCTCGGTGTAAACTCTATATAAGATGAAATGGTTACGAAAACGTTTACCCGTGGGGTGAAAATTTGTAACAACTGCGCCTAGTGACAGGCGGATGCAGCACTGCTTTGTGGGTAACCGCTGCCTCCAAGACACTGACTGCTCTTTTAAGTAGACGGCGCTGATGCGACTTGGAACTTGTGGATACTAAACGAATTTATCCAGAATTCAAAGCCCTCCCAAGTGCCTCTTAGCTGGTTCCGGCATGTTGGAAAATGATTTATGCAATGAATTGGTTGCATTAAATGGAAATTGAAGGCATTACAAAATGATGTAATGAATAATTGGCCATCGTGCAATGCTTGCATTGCTTTTATGAATTTAAATTAATTAATCTAGTTTCCAATAAATTTAGATTTAAAATACAGTTTATTGTGAAATTCTAAATGTTACCAACCTTTTTATAGTCAAACAACTTTGTGGGCGTAACAAGTAGGCTCCGCTAAATGGGTCTTACTGGGGGCATGTAAGGAACTACATAGTAATTTGTAGTTAGCCAAAAATACTGTTTCAAATCGCCACAAAAAAACCAGTCCGAACAAATGCTTGGATTCGGCATAAATTCGTTTTCTTGTGAATTCAAATTGACACCTTTTAATAAATAAGAGCTGTTCGTTGGATGAAGCATTCGAAAAATGGATTTTTGAAACGTAAGTAGTTCCTAAATCGTTTTTACCATTTCTGCAACTTGCTTTATGGTCTTCAGTTATCAATTATCAATGAATTTATCAAGCAAGGCCTGCAATGGATAATTTCTTGCGCAGGTACAAGAAAATCTTGCCGAACAGCTCAAACCTCAAACCATTGTTCAAAAATCGGTAAATTCACATCACATGAATTCCATTGACGGGTGAGACTACCTAAGAAGACCAAAGAGCAAAACAATGCAATGGAAACAACTTCTTAAACCGTCCTTTTGAACAATTAAATTAATGTGTATTTGCCAACGGTGTTTTTTCTTTCTATAGTTTACTTACCACCCTAAATTCCATTCTCAATTTTAAGTATCATTTCTAAATTTGGACTTAATAATGATTTCCATTTGGTGAAGGGCATATTTTACAATAAAGCAATGTAGATGTTATTATGACCATCTTAAAATGCTCATCAACATAAACAGCTGCTTATCAAGTTATCACCTCCTTGAGTGTATTCCAAGTCTCATTCAGCGCCAGTAATGATCAACCAACCATCATAACCCATCCTGATCACCATCAGCAAACAAACCACTGTGCTCCATGCTTCGTGGTAGAAACTGCCAACTTCTTCGTGCTGCAGGCCGTTGCGAAAGTACTTATTGTGACACACAGCTTGATGCGTAAAATCACTTCCGGTTTTGCGAAGGAACGAAGGAGTTAGCACCAATCAAAGAAGGGAAAAGAAGGCCCGTTGAATGGTGTTAAAGGATGGTAAAAAAAAGCTTCTTGTCGAGGGATTCAGCGGTGATATGACAGGGGAAAACTTGACACTGATAAAGAGGTGGTAATGGAGAGCGAGGACACTAATTCACAGAAATGCCACAGGTATTCAACACCAATAAGAAACACAGCTGATGGTGGGGGGTGTGTGTATCGGAATACATGGAGTAGGGTACCAGTCACGTGAAAAAGAATCTTCGGGGAATCTGGCATCCCTGTTTCACCAATTTGGGCGGCCACGTGATGGGATTAGTATACGGTGTAGGGTGCAGCACACGGCCTGTAGCGTACCACAGAGAAAGTATCCGGTTTTATTCATCGCTCATCATTGGAGAAGAATGGCCATGTCATTTTTCAGGAGAATGGATATCCTTCGACATTGCTTCCTGTTGGACATGCTATTCTTGCACTTTGTGTGTATTGCAATGCATTAATTTCCTATTTGTGGACTATGGATATTAAAATTCAGACATCTACTTCTTGTTCTTATCCTATCATTTCAGCTTAATATTCATTATTTTTCATTATTAACGAAACTTCCAAGTATTAAGGGATTATCTCCTTATGGCTGAAATTCATAGTTAATTATATTTAATACCAAAAACAGTTCTAAGGGGGGGGGAAATGAATGCAGCCCTGTTTCCCTGTAAGTTTATTTAGTTTTTTTTTATAAATAATCAGGCCCTTTTCAAATTATAAAAACTAGCGTAGACCCTAGTGGACAATCAATCCTACAAGGAATAAAATAAATTTAGCAATTATAACAAGTATTTGAAGCAAAAATGCGGGCGTAATTCTTTTGACTCGGTCATATCAACGAATCTAACGAATATTTAAGGCGCTTAAAACTGTAGTGGTGTAAGCAACCTTTTGCCTTGTTTGAGGTAAAACAGGTTTTGTTATAAATACTGACATAGACTTCAATACATCAAATCCAACTCGAGCTACCTTCAGTTTCAGACACACTCCCTCTTTCAACAGTTTCACTTAAGTAGATTTTATTTTTGCACTTTATTCGAAAAAACGAAAAAGTTGACTTACACCACTAGGGCTTTCACCGCCTCATTTACTGATGCACCAAGAGTCCCGTTTAAAACACCTTTCTTTAGAAAACGCAAACCGGACAAACAGCACTAGGTCTATAGTAATCACCTTGTGAAACACCAACTACCCAAGCGATCAAATGCAATAAAAGCATTTCCAAAGCTGTTGATGACAAGAGTTCTGTAGGAACCCTGTTATCGTGCGAGAGCAATGCGCGAGCCGGATAACCGAGTGTCCACAGAACATTTAAGCGGATACTTTCTCTGGGCAACTGCCCTGTACTCGGCATGGTGGGGCACCGAGCTCTGCGACTAGTCAATGGAAGGCAGACGCAGTCGTGGCCATGCTCCAGACCTTCCTCACACCCGGCGGATGGCCAACACCGCTTTTGGCAGCAATTTGCACCACAGCACAGAGACGTCCAAGCAGCTGCCACACCCCGACACGACTTCGGACAGCTGGAGGTGGAACAACACTGACGAAAACAGCGCCCCCGCATCATTGAGCATCTGGGGGTCGCATGGCAGCTCACAAGATATCCGTCTCGTAGATCTTGTTGGTGGTGGTGGTGGTTGTGGTCGAGGATGGGGCCGAGGAGGTCATCAGGCTGTGGGCGTAGGGGTTGGAGGCGAGGTGGGTGAGCGAGCCTGAGGTGGCGCTCATGGCCAGGCCGGCCTTGGAGAGGATGTTGCTCTCGCTTCCGGTCTTCTTCAGGTCGGGCGGGGAGAAGCGCTGCAGGCTCTGCCCTCGCTGCATCTGCTGAAGCCTGGCGTACTGCTCCTGCAGCTGGCGCTGCCTGCGCAGCAGCTCCTGGTGCCTTTGCTCCAGGATCTCCTGCCGGTTGCGGGTGGGGGGCGTGGGCGGGGTCTTCTTGCTCTCCCCCTCCCCCTTGGACTGCTTGGTCTGCACGCCCTCCTGCGAGTTCACGCTCTCGCTGCTGCTGCTGTTGCTGGACAGCTGATCCCGGCGCAGGTTCTCGTCGCTGATGGCCACCGTGCGCAGGACGCCGGGGCCCTCCTTGGCCTCCCCGTTGGTCGACTTCCGGCTGCGGGGCCCGTTGGCGGCCCCATTGGTGGTGGGCCTGGGGGCGGCCTCCGGCGGGGGGACGTTATAGCTGGGCGCCTGCAGGCTCGTGGTACGGGGCAGGTGGGTCAGGCGGCCGGAAGGTGACATGGGGGAGGTGGGGGAGACCAGGGGGGACTTGCTGCTGGTGCGAGGGGGCGGGGGCGGAGGCACCTTCTTGACCTGGCCCCCGAGGCCCCCCGCGGACGCGGGGCTGAGCGAGGAGCCGTTGCCGTTGGGGCCCTCGATGACCGTCTGCCGGAGTCCGCCCCGGGCGAACAGCTCCGGCGGCTGGGGGGAGAGCTTGCCGTCCGCGGGGGGCACCGGCGAGGGCGAGGGCGAGAGGCTCATCGACTGCCGCGAGCCCGAGTCGCTCACCTGCAGCTTGTTGATGGGCGCCGTGGTGACAGTGAGCGAGACAGAGCCGGTCGGACCCTGGGCCACCAGCTGCCCCTTGAGCGGGGAGTCGCTGCTCGGGTAGGACGGCAGGCGCTTGAAGCCCCTGGCGTTCGCGTAGATCTCCGACTTAACTTCGCTGGGCTTGGCCGAGATCTGGAGTTCGTCCAGCAGAGCGTCCAGGGCGTTCTCGCCCTTGGAGCCGCGCGTACTGTCGCCTGACACAGACGACTGGCGGCTCATTTCCCCGGAGAAACTAGCAGCCTGAAAGCAGACAAGAAGCGTGGGATTAGGAGGGGTAAGGCGTACACTGTCCCTGGCGGAAGCCAGGGCCCGGGTAGAAAAAGTATATATGAACATATATGACTTTTCCCATACACGGATACATCCTGAATTGGCCACAAATGGACCTTTATATCCATACATTTCCTTATACTCAATAAGTGTGCATCCAAAATTGGCTACTAACGGACTTCTATGACCATATTAGTCCAATCATATGCCACATTTTCTATATGTGGCCATGCACATGTACACAGCCATATATGGCTTTATAAAAGTCAACATGCATAACAATGTCAATGGTCTTGTACATGGCCATGTATGCAGCCATATATGTCAAACTAATGATTATGTTACTAAATTGAAAAGCACCAAACTAAAGCTTTTGGGAGAAACGTCTATTAGTTACATTTTTTGCAAAGATGTTATAGTGTAGTTACATGAACAGCAACCTTTAATGTCATGATCTGCAGAAATACAACAAGCAATAGTTACGGTGCCCTATCTTTATCATTTAAACTATCATTTTTGTTAATTTCAGCATCATATAATGTTTTAGACCACCTCCTATGTCCATCCTAGGTCTGACATAAGAGGTTGTTACTATCACTTGGGATAGACGTTTTGTGGTCTAAATCAGTAAAAAATGCTTATAGTTAAAGGAGTTTTTACCAACTGAAAGAAAGCCACTTTGCTGGTCTATTTGTCAGTGATTTCGAAATCTGCAGAAAATGACATAGGTTGCCGTTCCCATAAAAACTTTGACATAGAAGATTGCTGTTCTTCGTCATCGAATTCATGGGTTACCGTTTAGTGTGACAAATAGGGGAGGAAGTCAAAATGCTAAAATCGGCGTGACAAAATTTGTGTACGTACCCTGTTGTACTCTTTTTAAACAATAAAGTTTTTGATTCTATCGACCAACAAAGTTATATCCACTTAATGTTTTCAATCAAATGGTCTGTTTCTTACTGCTCCGCATCGACAGTATTTGAAAAATCATGACAGTGCTTATGCGGCTCTTGTATTTAATATCAGTCAGTGGATCTGTAATTTGCTACATTCAGTTTAACTCAGTTTAACTGCTAGCAAGGACATACCGTGTGGTAGGGAGTATAAAACATCAATCCTATTTGTTTTATTTGTCAGCAGTTACCACCGCATGTTGGTGGTCACATCATCACTGAAAAACTGCATTTCTGTTAGCTTTGGGCTTATCCTTTGGAAGAGAATTCCAACGTCTGATGGCATTTAAGAAACAAGGCCAATAGTAATGATCCAAACGGGGTCGGATTTCCATAAGTAGATTTAAATGTAAGGTTTTATCATCCCGGTGGATCCGTTTAAAGACTCCCTCCACCAAATTAGTTAATTTTTCAAAAAGTTCCATTCAATGATTCTCCCGTCTTGATTCCAGAGCCTCCTACTAGAGAAACTTGATCATTTGGGAAACTCATCTCACTGTTATTTATCAGCGACGAATCTAGCAATTCTACACATCATTTCTAGTACATACTTTAATGCATTAAGGCAGGAAATAGTGCAACAATGTTAACTGGTTATCGATCACACGTCTTTAACTTAACGAGTGTGGCATTGTGCTTCTTTAATGCATTTGAAAACACGGCATGTGCAAACTTGCAATGCCTATAACTGAAATGCATATACGCGTTAAATCTTATAATCTTTTAAAGGATAACTTTAAGCTACAAAACCCAATTTAGCAATGATGGTGACGCCATAATAATGCGGTGGAATGATGAAATCTACCGAATAACTTGGGTTAGTAAATTACACCCCCTACCACATGGGATATCCTTGCTGACAGTAAGTTAATGAGAATTTTTGCTAATATTTTCGGAAGCGCATTGCAGTACATATTTACAACATAATGCGTTAAAGTAAACAAAGTATATAATTTCATAGACGAGTAATTCTTTTATTTCATCTTTGTTCCTGTTACATGCAGATTATTTTAACTTTGCCATAAAGAAAGTCCTATTTTGCGTTAAAACTATGAAATGCTCAGTAACAATAATAATAATACTAATAATTTAATTTCTAAATTGGAAAAGGAATAAAAGGGATGCACGTGCATATCACTTATATCTAACCTAATCATTGTAAAGTAATACAGTTGCAAAGTCAGCAAGGCTTAGGACATGCAAAAGTGAGTTAAACTCTGATAATGTGGAGTACATGACAACTTTTGCAGGTAGTTTGTTCCAGATTCTATCTGAATTCCCGATGTATCTGCAGTTCGGTGAACTTTTAGATAAGGGCCCCACACTTAACTACAGAACTCTGGCATGGGTCGGACATATGTGGTGAAAGCTCGCCACAAAGTAACAACATCACCACACTGAAAGCACATCGTTACTGTAGTATTAAGAACGGCTGTTCCTTTTACAATTTTACAAGGAATTTTACGCAATGCATACTGCACTCGACAACCTCGCAAGTGATAAACATTGCCGATTTCACGGACTGCCTTGATGCACAAGAAGCGCATGTTGGCAAATACACCAACAGATCAGAATTTTTTTGATCTCGATATTATAGCGACTCCAGTGGGCATTGATTGTCATTGTCAACAAAATGTCAAATTTTAAAAGTGCCAATATCCTTGAAACATTGATTGCCCAACGCTCCACGTCAATTAACCCTTACAACAAGGTCTCCAGGACATCGCCCTAAGGGTCGTGAATGATTTACTTTTGGTCAAACGTTTCGCGGCTTTGTCAAAGCATTTCATTAGCATTCTTTAGCATAGCACGTGTCTAGTCCAACCTCCTTGGTGGTCGTCCCTGCTGGTGGACAACGCCTGCTTTCCGCAGCAGAAATCAAGATTAGTGTGATTTGCAGGCAAGCGAAATGAAAAACAACATGAATAACTAAAAGAGTGGTCCTTTGTCAGTGGACAGCATCGAGCAAAGAACAAAACTAGGTTGAACTATAAGTACTGGCAAATAAAAGCAAATCGAGAGGGAATTTGGCACACGCAAGTTAACACTGAGCCAACCAGCCCATTTTCCATTCGGACCCTTTCCTTTTCTCATTAAAAAAGCGTGAACCACGAAAAAATAAAAACAAACCTTTTCAGACCATCCATTGGCCGAAAACGCCCTCCAATGGCTGCTGTGTTCAAACACAAAAACGGTAAAACAAGTAATATATCGTGTTTCTTCAAAAAGACACAAAAGTGAGGGTCCTCTTAGAGAAAAAAAAATGGGTGTTTGAAAAACATGGGGTCGGAAAAAAAGGTGATGAACAGCAGTTCACAAATGAGGGGTGACATGGTGAACAAAATAAGACGATAGCAAAATAGAGTTCACTCGATCGAATCGCAGAAAAACAAATCCGAAAAAAACCGACAGCCCGAAATCGACTTGCAGAAAAATGGCAGCAATTTCAGTTTTTGGCATTGTTTCAAATTTTGCGCATTTTTTTTTCGGGGGGGAAAATGCGGATCCCTTTCGAAGTTATGCACTGTAATTTGCTTTCGTACAGGGGTC
>JAQIXS010003145.1:0-19187 GCA_034700785.1 Rossiulus vilnensis
AGTCGAATATTTTTGGGGGTCCCCTGCGACTTCGAGTTATCGAGGTTCCACTGTATTCATATTTTTAATATGCTTTCGTAAGTTTATAATCAAATAATACGAAAATTGATGGCCCACAAATTCAAGCATGACTATTTTTGCAAACGATATTTTACTATTGCCAATTTTACTATCTAGCATGGCAAATGATAAATAAATCATTAAATATATCAAAAATAATAAGTCTTTTAATTGATACAAATAAATTATAACAATCAATACTACTAAAAATAATAAGAATAATCAATGATGTATAAATAATAAAATACATGAATATCAGAAAAATAAATCTGGAAATAACTTTGATAAATATAAGAATTTTTTTCCATAAACCTGGAAATGGCAGGGAAGTTCAGAATTTTATTTCGGTGAGATTATTTCAATAAAGATTCGTTGCAATAGAGTTGTTGAATCCTAATGGGATAACTTAAATATGCTGAATATATAGCCTAGACTGAACATATTCGTGAACATTTTGATAATTGTCTACGTGTGCATATGTCTACCTATTTGAAACGATTTGCATTTTACCAACACGATGTAGATGTATGTTTAAAGTTATGCAGTCCAAGTTTCAGTACTTTTTACGTTTTTTCCTTCTTCCTTGCTTCCAGAAACCATGTAACCATGGTAACTAGCGAACACATGAATAATCTGCTCAAGAGCGTTCTGACTCTGATTAAAAACAATATTGGGTCGGAAAGCGCACCTTGGATGACCCGAATAGCAGGTAACTCACATAAATCCAATTGAGCCAGTTTTTCAAAAAGCAAAAAAATTTCCAAGTCGAACATTTTAGATTTCATCGTGTCTATCATTATTTTTGATAGCATTTTCCCAACAAATCATTGTGAACTCGTCGGAAGAGCTTTTGAAGGACCCGATCCTGAATTTGGTTGCCAGGGTTCACACTCGCGTCGAAGCCCTTTATCACAAGGAAGAATCTCTACGGGGTTTTCTTAAATCTACGACAGAAGATACTTCTCAGGTGGAAAGCGAGTTGCAGGAGGTGAGTTAGTCTGTAAGACGATAAAAACAATGAGTCATTACAATATTTGCTTCAAATACTTATTATAATTACTAAATTTATTTTTTCCTGTGTGGAATTGGTTGTCCACAAGGGTATGCGTGAGTTTTTATAATTTATACAAATAAAAAAGTAATACTATAATTTATTTAAGTATTAATATAATTTATAATAAATCAAATGCATTTTAAGTAACCTATATGATACCTCCGGAAATAGGTGTTCCCGTTTGTTTATACGTGTTCTAAGTATCGTTTTTAACTCCTCGCGAAACCTACCCAATTCGAAAAATTCTGCATATCTGCTGAAATATTTGCTAGGTATATTTTATAGCGTATATTAATTGCAATTCCAGGAATGGCTTCTGATGGTCAGGGATATCTATGCATTTTATCCTCTTCTCATCAAGTACGTGGATTTGCAGAGGTAAGCGTGCATGATTTAAAAGCATGCTCTGTTTTAAAATGTTATCTTGGTCAGAATGTTCCCAAAAACAAGCTGTATTTAATTATGCAGTTGAGAAATGTTTGCTTATTATCTGAGTTATATAATCGATTTTTCAGGGGGCATTGGTTGAAGCACAACATAAAGGAAGCTGAAGACTTGTACAACCACGTTGCCGCGATATTCAATTTGTGGTCTTTGTCTCAGGTAAGTTGCCCTGAATTGGAATGTGGCATAGAAAAATACACAAATAAACTTTTTTCTCCAGTATATTCGGCGTGAGGAGCAGAATTACATCAGCCAAAACGAAATTGATAACATGACTCTGATCATGCCATCGACCGCACGCCGCATGCCAATTATGTCCGACCAACAGGTGAGCACCGGAAGCTCCAAGAAGAAGAAGAGGGATCGGGACAAAAAGCGAGATAAGGACAAGGAAGTGGCTGCCAGTCTCTGCGTGGCCTGCCTCAAAAGGGTACTTCCGGTCGGCCTCAACCTCTTTGCCGGCCGAGAGCAGGAGTTGGTGCAACATGCCAAGGAGAAATTCCTGAAGGTTGCTTTTCACCTTTCTTTGGCTGGAAGCTATTTTAACCAAAGGGTTTTTTCATTGATTGTCATTGATTTTTGACAGAAAGAAAATGAAGTCGACATTGGCGAATATGTTAAAACTCAGCTCACACTTCCGGATAAGGTAAGGCCTTTTCGCAGATTCTGCAGTTAAGGCAGGTTTTCCAGGTCTAATTAATGAAAATTATTCTTACGAGATAATTTGATTTGTTTCAAGAAAATTGCTGTAGGTAGGAAAGGTTTTTCGCAATTCATTTTTGTAAAAAAAAAGTATGTTTTGGATGTTAAGAATTTGGAGAAATTTCTAAACATTTCTAAATGCTAAACTGTTAGTCTTTATCAACTATTTTTCACCAAATACGTTTCATAGGCTATTAAGCACTTAAAATAAAAACCACAAAAATATATTGTATGATTTTTATTTAAATTTATGAATTGTGCTGTGATTAAATGATGTTTATTGCTGTTAACAACAGCAAACGAGTACGATCTAATTTTTCAAAATTAATCATTGAGAATCATCACAAAAACTATATTTGTAAGGGAGTAAATACATGTATATTAAGTGCATAATGAATAGGAATTAAAATAAAAATGAAAAATACACGTGAAAATAATTTTAATGTTTGGGAAAAAATGATTATTTTCTTTTTGAAAAATACATATATTCGATGAAAATGCAAAATTTAAATTTTGCTTGAAATAAAAAACCAAAGATAAAAAACATTTAAGCAAAAATAACGCTTATGGGGATGTTATTTTTTATTTTTGGTAAAATAAAATTATCACATTTTTTGAAAGCCACTGTTATTAGATGAAAATGCAAAACGTATTTTATGTTAAAAATAAGGAAAAGAATGCCGCTTTTGTAAAAACGTTAATTCTAATTTTTAGAAAAAAAACGTTAATTTCTATTTTTTTAAAGTACAAAGTATTCGATAAATATGCAAAACGTTTTTATCAAGAATAAAGAATGAATAATAAACGTATGATGTAAAAAAATGTTTCACGAAAATATAACGCTATTGTGTAAATATATTTTTTTTGGTAAAAAATATCAATTTTTGTTTTTGAAAGCCACAAATATTAGATAAAAATGCAAAACGTAATTTTGTTCAAAAAAGGAAATTGAAAAACAAAATGAAAAGTAAAAATACTTAAGGAAACAAATACCGCTGATGATGATTTTTAAATGCAAATTTTAATATATTTTAAAAAGTAAAGATATTCGATGAAAATTCAAAACGCTTGTCAAAAATAATGAATGATGATAGTATAATGGAAAAAAATGTTTAAGGAAAAATTATCGCTTTTGTGTAAATATAATTATTTTTGGTGAAAACAAAATATTCCAATTAAGTGCAGAGTTTTTCCTTGTAGATTGATCCAGACGATGCGATGAGTTGGCAACATCACCTCTACAGCAAGCTTGGCAACAAGCAAACCTCGGCTGTAGGTACCGTGTCAATGGATCTGTTGGTGGAAAGAATCATCGACATGGCAAAGGTTTTATATGGGCTTCACATGGTAAGTATTCGCCTGCTTCCCCGCCCATTGTGCATCCCTCCGATTGTGCCATGCGTGATCTAATGAGTTCTGCAACTTGTGGGGATGACTTGAAATGTAGCAAATAGAAGGGGTCAATTTCTGGCCAATCAAATAGGAACATATTAAAGTTTGAATTTGAAGAGACGTGTGTGAACGCTAAAACGAAAATACATGTTTTTACATATTTTTGATCCATGAAAATCGGATTCTTTTATATTTGCTTAAAATTGGTCGATGTAATGCCATCTTCTAGTTTATTTGAGTTGTTAAAGGAGTAACCAACTTATTCACCTGTGTTTGTACTTTCATAGTGAAGCCAGTCCTGAATCCCTCAGTTCTTTTACTGCTGTTTCGATTCCTCGCTTTACTGTTGTCGTGAGCGCTCAATTCATTTCCAAAACTTGAACTGTAATTTTCCAAAACAGGTGGAGAATCCGTATCAAGCCTTACGTGCAAGAAACACTACTCAAGGCCGCATGCATGCATTTTTTTGCCTGTTTGTGAGTATGCGTGATCGTGTCCACTTTAATCTAATCGTTGTATTTCACTTAGGGTTACTTAACTGACGTCAGTTTAAACGGTAATTTAGTACTAAAGCATAAAATGAGGCACCGGAAAGCATGCCAGGGGACATAGCGGGACATATTTTTGCGATTAACAATAATTTTGTTGTTAAATATTCAGTAGGGTTTGCTAAACAAATCTTTTTGCTCTTTTGCAAATTCTTGATTTTCTTGGCCTGTTTTTTTATTTTTTTCTAAACAAAATGTCTCGATATCTTAATATTAGCTTGATCACTGGATATTTATATTTCAAAATACGACTAAAGATTGTAAATAATTACTTCTTAACCAAAGTTGATGGCGTTTTTCTAACCGTTTTTAATTAACCAAGTGGAGTTCTGTGCTAATGCTCTCTTTTCTAACACGTTTCTTGATGATAAACATTTTCTTAAGTTTGAAAGTTTCATTAAATTAACCTACTTTTATAAATCTTTACATTGTTATAGCGGTATTTATCCATCCGTATTGAGTTAGTTGTTTAATTTTTTTAAATTGATTTCATTTTTAAACAAACGAAATATCTCAAGTAAAAAACTAACGGCAATTTTTTAATGTTTTTGGAGTTCAGTATATAATTTAGATTTACAACAAATTGTTGGGGGGGATGAGCCAATAATTTCCAAAAAAATACACACGCAGTCCTCACTATGCAACAATGTCATTGCAAAACAATCTAGCCAGCATTTGGATAATTAGGCAAATGTGAATTGGGATCTTGATGATTTACAGAGATTGTCGAAATGCTGAATTAAATGCAGAATATATACATTATTTCTTTGCACAATCGTGATGCTGTTAAATTTAGGGTGAAAATGGGTGTGATACAATTTAAATAAAATTAAGGAGCAACGGCTCCTTTTTTCAAAAATTGAGTTAATAAAATTAATTTAAACCAATACTTTGTCCACCATGAAAACAATTATCTCTGCTTGCAATATTTATTACAATTGCTAAATTATTTTTTCCTGTGCAGAATTGGTCCTCAACCAGGGTCTGAGTTTTCGAATCGCATAGCGGTTTTTAAGTTTATTTCATATTTTATAAATTAACTGGAAATTTTCACATTTAAATAACCGATTTCCTTTTAGATAACCAATTCCACACTGAGGAGAATAAATTTAGTAATAATAATAAGTATCTAAAACAAAAATGTGCTTGTAATTTTTAGGTATAACGGGTCTGGCTTAAGTCGAAAATTGTTTTGGTGGATTTTTTAAACGCACATGGCTGAAAATAACAGCAAGCATTCAATCATTAGTGAGGTGTGCTTGTCCATCTTGTCTTTTTTCGAAAATATTTAAGCGGCTCAAGTAGTTGTAGAAATCATCGTGCGGTGTTTTCAGTAAAAATGTAGATTTTAGACGTCCAGTTTAACTTAATTGCAGCTTCTCACTGCCACTGTTTAACTAAAGGCAATTGGTATAAAATAAATATGACCAAGTTCTCGTAACCTGTGGATGTAGCCTAGCCCATGGCAGCTGGACAGCTGACTCCACTAATGACCACTCTTTCGTACCAATTCTCTCTCGCAGCTTGACCACCCACAAAGCCAACAGAAGGGCGTTGTTAGAAGCATTGTGTCCACCCAGCGCAAAAGAGCTGTGATCGCTTGCTTCAGGCAAACCTCCCTTCACAGCCTTCCAAGGTACGGACAAGGACCACAGCTGCTTGACCACAAGATTTAGATTCTGTGCTGCTCACATCTCTCTGCCTTACCTCTTCTTGTCTTCTACTTTTCCTAGAAATGGTCCGGCCAACTAACACTGATCACTTGCTCCATTTTTCCCATTGCGCAGGCGACTAATCACTCGGGTTTAAACCCTCCTTTTCCGCATTTTGGTTACTAACTTAGCGTGCGTTGATTTGATTCCCTCTAGGCTCACAATCCTCCCCCTCAGAAATTTGCATGGAAGAAACTGTTGTCGTCGGCCCGCAAGCGGGCAACCATGGCATGCCTTCGAAGTAAGCCTCTGTACAGCTTGCGAAGGTAAATAAGTGTTTGGTAAAGGGGTTTAGAAATGCCAGAATTTTAGCACTATACATTTTTGCCTCAAATGCTGGTTTTAAATTGCTAAATTTATTTGTTTCCCGTTGGTTCCACTAGGGTGTGCGCTCCTTCTTATAATTTAAAATGATAAAATGAACATAATAAATAAAAAAAATTAAATGAACTTGAAAGGAATTTCGAAAGGTCAAAATTGTTTTCAAATTTAAATTTATACAAATAAACATGACGTTTTCAAATTGTAATAAATATCCCATATTTTAGTGGACTGCACGGGGAAAATAAATTTAGCGATTAAAAAATATTTGAAGGAAAAATGTGTACTTTTTTACATAATTGGCATCCTTTTTGGATCTGCCTTAATTCTTTGAATTTCGTTTGCTTTAAGTGTAGGCGATTTAAAAAAATAGTAAGTAAATGAATTTCTCCATGGAAAGCGGTTCAAATTTTAAATTTTAATTCCAATTATTATTATTACCAATTATTAATTACTGGTTTCCTATTAATAATTGGTTAAGTAAATAATCTGATAGCTTTTTCTTAGAAATAAATTTTTAACAGTTATTGTTTTAACAGCGTTCTAGTTTTGGACAAACTACTCTGTTTGGGAAATTCGAAGGAATATTTAACGTTAGCAAAATATATTTGTTTGCATGCTTGGTCGAATGAAATGTTCTAATAACCCATACTTGATTGTAGATTTCAAACGAAAATTATAATAACGTAATGAGTGTGAATGCTTGGAAAATCCGTTGCTTTTGACAATATCTTCAATTTATGAACCACTAAAAACGGATTATTAAGAAAGCATGTGAAAATGACTAATATTAGAATTTTTCAAGATGCATTTGTAACCTAGCTTTTTAATGTATTTTTTAAGTCTAATTTTTTTGATGATGACAAATTGTATTTCATATTCCTTTTTGAAAATGTCTAATGTAACAATTTTCTGGTGATCTTATTTTAAATGTACTCAATGTTAGATAGTATAGGAATTCTCATTGATCTTGGTTTTTAGGCATCGGGCCATCAACATCTTTCTGTGGACTTATAAAGACCTGTGGTTGAACGATGAAAATATTGGGCAGAAAATCCTCATTGAAGATCTCACGGTAAGCACATTTTATTTGAGGAATTTACCGATCGATCGCAGTTCCGAACCAATCCTTGCTGTTTCAGCAATCGTTCGAAGAGGCCGAAAGGAAGAAAAAGGAAGTCGAGGAGGAAACTGGCAAGCCTGATCCACTGTCTCAGCTGGTGACAGCTTTCTGTCGAAATGCAACGACAGAACACAGGCAAGGACTCAAATTCGTAGTCAAAATTCTTTAATGTTATCGGCAAAATATCACATTTTACATTAAGGATGATTATAAAAATGTCACATGTTTAGCCATCGGTTATTTCAAGGGCAAAAGACTGATTTATAAGTCAGAAAATGGCGGCAATTAGAACTTGGATAGTCCAAATTCCAACGGTCATTGTAAACAAATGTTGAACGTATTCTGGGTTGTTTTAATTTCATAGAAGTTTGTGAGAAAAAAATGCCAGGCATTTAGAGGGGACCTTTAAGCAAATTAATTTTTTTAAAGAAAATTTTCTTGTTTTTCTAGTGGTGCCTTACAGGACGATGCATTGTATATGTCGTATTCCCGCATTATGAGCAAGGTGCCGATTTATCACTCTATTCTAGCTTTACAAGAAAAAGTGCGGTTAATCTCAATTATAATCTTGGATTTTGACAGAGCTGTAGCGGAAGCGATGAAGAAGAAGACGAGGAGGGAGGCGAAGATGACCAGGGAACGTCCATCCATGTAAGACAATTATTTTCAATTAGATTTATGTGACGAATAAATTGTTAATAATTCGCTTTACGTTTACATCCTCGAAATGTTTTAATTGCTCATTCGTGGATTTCGTAAAGAAATCACCTGTAGCGTAAATCTAATCTTAAGAAATCTGATTTAACTATTTTGCTTTCACTGGTAGAGGAGGAGAAGGCACAATATGATGGTAAGGTGATGGCGTTTGCAGGAACTAGTTTATTAATTTGATGATAATTTTCTCATTTGATGGATATAACCCATGTCATGCCCAACATGAAATCGTGGATTCCAACAACCTCTGATAGCTTTTAAATTCACGGAATATTTTTGAATCATGATTCTGTCTTGCGGAGTATTTTTTTAATTTTTTGTGTAAAAGGTAAAACCACTGATGAAACAATTTACAAAAAAATTAATCGAAACCACCAACGATAATTCGCCAAAACTAAAATTAGGATTAACAATTTTTGAAATAGTTATAAATAACACGTAATAAATTAATACAAATTATTTTTATGGTACTCTGAGCAAGGCTATTTTCCGAACACGCTGTACATGTATATTAAAAATGTAGGGTGTTTTTAGAATTAGCAAAAATTACGTTAATTGTCAAGGTGAAACTTTTGCAAAGTATTGTATAGTAATGCATTTAATTTGCATCGTTAAGTGTTTTGGACGTAGTGTTTCCTATGCGTAACAATATCAAATATAAACTGCAATAGTGAATTTATGAAAAATAAATAATCAGCTACTTTATAAGCCGAATCAGTTTAATGAAGCTTGACTTCTTTCAAATTACTCCTATTTGTTGGACTTCTGAATGAGCGCTGTCCCATTCAGTTTACATTTTATTTCGTGCAATCGGTCGCCAGCTTGTTATGCAGCGTACTTAATGTGTTTTCGATCGAATTCAGGAACAAGAAATGGAAAAGCAGAAACTGCTGTTCGAACAAACAAGACTGGCTGACCGGGGCGTTGCCGAGATGGTTTTACTGCACATCAGCGCCTGCAAAGGCATCACCAGCGAGATGGTGATGGACACCCTGCAGTTGGGCATCTCTATTTTAAGGGGTGGTAACATCACAGTGCAAGCGGTAAATTTTGTTTAGTAAAGTTCTAAAAGCTCCACCACTGCAACTATTCACTCATCTGCATTTAAATTTTACAGAAAATGTTGCAGCACTTAAAAGACAAGAAAGATGTTGGGTTTTTCACTTCCATTGCTGGTCTTATGAATTCTTTAAGGTGAGTTTATCAAGCCCTGGTTTGGCAATCGTACTAATCTTCGCTGATATACATGTAATTTGTTTGCGTTTGCAATGAGGCAGATCACATTCCTTGTTTAAGGATAAAACAACCCCTATTTGGTGGTGGTGTTTGTCCAAATAACTGCAAAAACTAATACATATTCAAGTCATTGACGAACAGTGAAGGTTTTATGCTAACGAGACTAACAAGAAGAATTCCTAAAAGTTTTGACTCGACGCTGGGTTGTTTTAAAAAAAAATGGATCACTAAGTTGATGGAAATTCCAAAAACCTGTTGGTAAAATGATTCAAATCCGTACGTTTTTGGGAACGTATAAGGCGACATACTTGTCGAAACATTACGTGATTTTCGTTGTTCCTTTTAGTTGACTCTTAACTGGTGTTAAATCTTAATCCTCATGAATATCCTCATGAATTCCAACCCTGCTATCCATATTATCAATTTGGGCTTACATGTATATTGAAAACTGAAATTCGGATTGCTCATTGCGTTAAATAAATGAGGCAGAACTTCGCCGGATTTGCAAACATTTATGCGGTCATTTGACTGATTTTCAATTTTTAACCGAATTTACAGTGTTTTGGATCTTGATGCATTTGAGCGCAACATGAAGGCTGAGGGACTTGGGGTTGGATCCGAGGGCGCAGCAGGCGAGAAAAATATGCACGATGCGGACTTCACGTGTGCAATTTTCCGACTCCTTCAGCTGCTCTGTGAAGGGCACAATTTAGGTATGGTAGTTTGGTGAATTTTCTTAGGAAAAAAATATCAATTCCGACAGCCATCCTAATAAGTGTTCTACAGAATTTCAGAATTATTTGAGGACACAAGCTGGCAACACCACCACTGTCAATGTTGTCATTTGCACCGTCGATTACTTACTCCGATTGCAGGTACATTTTTTCAGTATTTTAACAGGGAATTTTCTTTGGGAATTTTTCGGTAAACGACTTCGCATTCTATTCGCAGGAATCTATAATGGATTTCTACTGGCATTATTCGAGTAAAGATGTCATTGACCAATCGGTGAGGCTCTTGTTTTAGATGGGCTTCATTGCTGTTCGGATTTATAATAAGAGATTCGATTTCTGTCTTTAGGGTCAGATTAATTTTCTCAAGGCCATCGACGTTGCCAAACAAGTATTCAACACGTTAACAGAATTTATTCAGGTCAGTTGTTGTGGTTTTTATCCAGGAGGGAATGTCGTGAATCGATCGTTGGAAACTTTATGGAGTTATTAAAAATGCAGGGAATAAACATTTCTTGTTATGATGCTTAATGTTTGGAAATTTATAAATTACGAAATTTCAGGGACCGTGTACGCTCAATCAACAAGCATTAGCTCACAGCAGGCTGTGGGATGCCGTTGGAGGCTTCCTGTTCCTGTTTGCTCACATGCAAGACAAGTTGTCAAAAGTAAGTTGGTCTACCATTTTAAGTTTGTTCCAAGTTCCCAACTCTGGAAAACTGATTGTGGTTCTCATTCGACATTTTTCAGCATTCTAGCCAAGTCAATCTCTTGAAGGAGCTGATGAACCTCCAGAAGGAAATGGTCATCATGATGCTGTCCATGCTTGAAGGTAGGCGACATTCTGGCCATGTGGATTTCAGTCGTGCTTGCAATGACCAAATGTAATTTTGTGATCTGAATTCCAATCACAAAGGAAACGTCATGAATGGAACCATCGGCAAGCAGATGGTTGACACGCTGGTGGAATCTGCTTCGAATGTGGAGGTACAATGATTTAATATTTAAAATGTAATTCGCCTGTCTAAATTTTAATTTCTGAAAAGAACCGTTTAACACTGCAATAATTTTATCAGAGATTTCCCAAATGTTTGCCTTTTTTCTTCAAAAAAATCTTTGATTTATATGAAAATCGCTTGATCTATCTTCCCGGAAAAAAATTATTATACATGATAATGATTTCTTCTGTTGTTTTTTCAAAAAAACATTGATGCTAATTATTGTCCACTATGAAAAATTTTGCCATTTATAAATTGATTTTACAAATAAACACCCTTATGTCCCAAAACATTTTTCTAACAAGACGATGTTTTTATACGAAACCGCTAAGTAATTTGTATAATTAAAAAAAGGTCAAGATAACTATTGTAAGTATCCATTTCTCCGGAAAAACAATACAAACTACACTGTATGCAATGTTTCTTCCGAAGTAATGTATTCTTTCTAAATACTTCCCATTCACAGAACTAGTTTTGCTCTTTTAGGAAATGAGTTTTAACCGTTAAACAAATAAAAAGCCCAGGTTTTTGAAAGATATATGCAGAACAGTTTCTTTTGTTGTTGTAATTGTAAAAAGGAATACCTCACGCGACCGGTATTCCTTTAACAAAATGTGTAGTTTAAGAATTCATTCCAGTAACATGCTTTCTTTTTCTGCCCTTAGATGATAGTCAAGTTCTTTGACATGTTCCTAAAACTTAAAGAAATGACCGCATCAGCAAGTTTCCAGGTTTGTAGCAAATGACTCTTTAGAGATTATTAAAGAGGCCTTTAAACAACCATTTTCCATATTTGACTAGGAAATCGATGTTGCCAAGGATGGTTGGATAACTCCCCGTGACTTCCAGAAAGCCATGGAACAACAAAAAACGTACACAGTGTGAGTATTTAATCCTTACTTCTAGTGTTGTAAAGAAATGCTTGATAGCTGAATAGCTCTCATTGGTTAAGGCTCGTTTTGGGGAAAAAACCAAGAGAGGTCGCTTTCAAACTTACGATCTTACTCACATTGCTTTTATTTCGAGTTTTAGAAATTGTTCGTAAACTCATTCACTACATTTTACCAAGATTGTACACTAACTATAATTTGAAGTATTAAATGAGACCAACAAGAGGATAAACACAGCTACTGATTAAAAATTAAGAAGATTGCATACAAACTGTACAACTAATTAAGCATTAAATGCAAACTACATGAGGATAATTACAGACACCGAACAAAAAAATTTAAATGTTAGTATGCAAACGGTTCTGTTAGCCATGCTCTTCAGAGCAATGTCTTTTCTTATCGATACCAAGTTGACGAAAGGCAGTTTCGAATTCTGAATGCAGAGCAATTAATTTATTAGTATCACAGAGTCTTTCTTAAACCGTATAAACGCCATAGAATGACAGTTTCTGGAAACCGCGAACTCAAAGTCATTGTTCCAAGACCATCTCTTGTCAGTATTATTCCGCCACCAAAAAGTTCTGGATAATGAACTCGATCGACGAAAGTGCATAAGTCATAGTGAAACTGTTCAAGTTGGTGTAGGCCCTTGGATATACCAGCATTTCCTGCGCGTGTAGCCAGGCTGATGGCAATGAACGCAGAAGTCGCCGGGACCTGGGGTGGCCTGGCTGGGCGCCGACCTGTACCCCAACTCGATCTCCCCCAACCAACGCCACAGAGACACCACTTCCTCAGGGGCGGGGAATTCGCTCAGTTGGGACTGGTAGTAAGGCAGAAGCCCTTTAATCATGTGCTCAATCTTCGTCTTATCCGGCATTTCCGGATCTAGGCGGAAGCACAGCAACTCAACGTCGGCAAGGAAACGTCGAACAGGCTCATCCTTTGTCTGCTTCCGCTTGGACAGCTCCGTTTGCAAGTAGTTGGGGCATTTCGGCTGCCCAGCCCCGAAGTACTCCTGAAGAATCTGCTTCAGCTGCTGCCAGGTAGGCCTGGGTCCTGGAAGTTCTTTCTTCCGAAGGAAGAACCATGTGTAGGCAAATCCAACAAGGTGCAATGGCAGTTGCGGAGCTAGGTCTTCTTCGGTGTAGCCCTCAGCGAAGCCGTAATCCTCGAACATCGATAAGAACAGGGAAACATTGGACAGGCCATCGAAATTTGGAAAGTCGTTTTGCCTCTGGGGGAGCACATTCACAGCAGGCGAGATTGCACGCACTGTCTCCTGCGCTGACCTGGGGCCTTCTGACCACCTCTGTGCTGCTGCAATTGCGTCTTGGACCTGAGCCGGTGTCACTTGGGGCTCATAACGGTATTGGGATGATATTATCGGTGTGCTATCTCCAGAGCTTGACGAAGCATTCTCCTGTTGCTGTTGCATTGTTCAGCTGCTGGTGTAACTGGCCACTCTTGTCTGGTTTTGGATCATAGCTGATATCTTCCTTCTTATAACACCTCCATGGCCTTGACGTTCGCATTATTGCCGGTCACTCTGCTGCTATTTGCATATTTTATGGTGAATGGGGGAGAAAATGTGCAAAGTTGGTGCGAACTTGGCTTATACGAATGGGTTTCAGCCTGGATTCCAGGCCCGAGAAATTGCGATTTATTAGGAAGTTGCAAAATCGAACCTTCTGCTTACATAACTTAATTCCTGAATTTGGTTTGACCCGTTAATCCAGGGGAAGTGGCCCTTGACCTATAGCGCTTAATTGCGAAATCACTAATTGCAAAAAATTGTCACCACATTCTGCTGAGTAGACGTGCCGACCGAAAGTTTAGTGATATACATTAAAAAGAATTCCTGATTTGTAATTTCATTTTTATAAACATTCCGCCTTAGCATACGTCTCAGTTTATTTGTTATTATTATTATTTATTATTATTTTTCATCTATTCTGATTGGTGATTTTTTTAAAAATTGCGGCGTTCCTTGCATAATTAATATCTCCAAACCCAGCTTCATTAGAAATGCTTAAATTTCTCATTTGTGATTTCATTGAAAAAATGCACACGGAATGCGTTTTCTTAATAAACAATCTTTTATTGAAACTTGGGCAAAAATTAATGGTTTGTGATTTATATCCGTTGTGAACACATGGAAGAAATGAATCGAGGTTCTAATCCTGAAAACAGGGTTGGTTTTATCACCATCTTGACTTGCTTTAGTACTGACTTCGTACCTAATTTTCATGGTTTGTTCTTGTTAGGGAGGAGATCCAGTATCTCATGTCCTGCTGCGACACCAACCACGATGGCAAGATTGACTACATCGAGTTCACGGAACGGTACCACGAACCTGCCAAGGATATCGGTGAGCATTGGTCTCCTTCACCAAGACCGGAAGTCTGGAAGGCTTCTTAACGAGAATAATTGAACCGATTTCAGGTTTCAACTTGGCCGTGTTGCTGACCAATTTATCGGAACACATGCCCAATGATCCTAGGTAAGTATTCAATGTATTTATCTCATAAAATTATTACAAAAACTCAATTTAAATTTTTATTTAAAATAAGTGAAAACACCATATTCTAAAAATCATTGATTTTACGTTACAAATCCTTCTTTAAAAATCATTTGCGATTTTATCAACGTAATTTTCACTCGTTAAGATTGAGCCGGTTCTTGGAAACTGCTGGCAGTGTCCTTAACTATTTCGAGCCATTTTTGGGAAGGATTGAAATTTTGGGTAAGTAAAAGTTTTTTTTAAAATTTTAAGTTCGAGCAGTGGTATTGGCAGCTTTTGATACAATGTTTTGAATTTGTTTTTAAGGTGGCGGAAAGAGGATAGAAAGGGTCTATTTCGAGATCAAAGAATCTAACATTGAGCAATGGGAAAAACCGCAGATTAAGGCAAGTTAATGACTCGTTATTAATATCGATTGAAAAGTCGGTGAAATTCGAATTGGTCAGCGGACAATTTTTAATTTGCTAATATTCATGGTATCGGTTAAATCACTAAAAGTTTAACAGAAAAAAGGGAATTCTCTTTGCTTGTAAATAATTTGATTATTGCAAAGATTTAAAAGAAAGTAGTTGATTCGATAAATTGATAAAGACCACCCATATGAGACAGTATTTTATTTAAAAATGCATTTATCAATATCTCAATCTGAATGCATTTCAACATGCATTCCCAATGCATTTCTTTGAATATGGGCAGTGAGCATGGCGAATGGAAAACGGAAACAAATTGAAGAAAAATACGAATAAATTTCATAATGGGTAAAACATGATTGATATGAATTGATAAGAAGACCAGTTGTGAGGTACCGAAAATATGTGAAGCAATATAGTATTTTCTAAATGCAAATTGAACGGATGAACAAATAGTTTGGTAATTAAATTTATGCAAATTTCTGTTGTTGGATAATAAAATAAACAAGAACATTTCAATTGATGATAAAACAGTTGAAAATAAACGGTACTGAAGCAACGGAATTACAGATTAATGGGTTGGTAAACGCCAATGGGTTTTTAAGAATTTCAATTGGAATGTCAAAAGCGCTTAAGAGTAGCTTCAATGAAATGTTGAATTTAATTTTTCAGGAATCGAAGCGTGCCTTCTTCTACAGCATCGTCACGGAAGGTGGCGACAAAGAGAAGCTCGAGGCTTTCGTCAATTTCTGCGAAGACGCCATCTTTGAGGTGCGTTTTTTTAGCATTTGGCAGGTTCGTAGCAATTGTTATGCTGGGTGCTGAAAGCATTTCGTTGTCAGATGCAACACGCGAGCAGCATATCCCAGGAGGATGAGGAAGGGGCCGTGACCACCCACGCTGCCGACTACCGGTACACGATGGCGGAGGATGAAAAGAAGTAGGTTTCTGGATGTTTGCCTTCAACTTTGCATTGGTCTTCGGAAGGATAACGCATATCGTTTCCAACCCAAGGTCGTCTTTCGAGCCCGTGAAGCAGGCCTTCCAGAGCGGGAAGCAGGCAGTCCTTTCCATCCTGGCCAACTTCAAGCCCTCCAATATCAAGAGGAAGTTCAACGAGCTCAGGCAGTTGTCGTTTTTGGAGCTTTTCGTTGGATTTTTCAAACTGCTGTTCTACACTTTCTTCTACGGGAGCTGGACCGGATTTTGCGTGGTCAGGTAAAGTGGAATCCCGTTTTCTCATCAGAATTTTTTTTTGGGATTGACGGCTGCGAAGAATGCGGCGAGTGGCGCAAACCACATTCGACGAAAAAATAGCGTATTCCAAATGTAAACTAACGTAAATTTCTAGGACAACTCTGCGTTTTATATTGCTGCTGATGGGTGGTCAACACGTGGATAAGATGGAACAAAAAGAAATCGTTAAGATGAAGGGAGCCCTAGTGCCTATAGGAGTTCAGCCCCTGGCCATAACGAGCATGCCCACTGGAGAGCTGGCCATCATAAGCGACATGGAGTCGAACGGACCCTGCATACAGGCTTTTGGCATCGATATTCTGAAGGAGGAAGATGCTGGGCAAGTTAGGTAAGGAGCTTGATAAAAAAATGTGGATAAAACTGCTGGTTTTTTATCAGAATGCAGTGTTAAAACCTGATTGTAATCGTAAATTATTCACGTTTTGATCTTTCAAACATCATCAGCACTGAAATCACCTTTTCGTTTTTATCATTCGATGCGTTTTCTCGCTGGCGATATTTGATGGATGCTAAACCATAACGTTTCAAGTGCCACAAATTTCGACTAGATTGTACTAATTTCACTCCCTTAAAACGATAACAATTTCAGACGCTCTACTCTATTGACGCTAAATGACGACAGCAAAAACGTGAGCTTCGTGAAACAATAGTTTTGGTATACACGTTTTCATGACAACATTAACCCCATTAAACGTTCAAAACGCCAGGAGGGGAAGGTTTCGCCACCTAAACCCCCTTGTGCCCGCTGCCCGACTTGCGTCAAGAGAAGAAGGTATTTTGAACGTTTATTGGAGGTGCAATGCGTGTGGCACATAAGACGTTATGAAGAAATTTCGGCAAAACCACGATTGTTTCACTACGTTCTCGTTTCTCTTTTCCTAATTAAACATTAATGGTGTACAATGGCTGGTCTTCTCATTGTTGGAACGACATCAAATTAGTGCTATTCATTTTTTCACGAAATCATTCAGTTTTTTACCTCTCCAAAAGTTGATTTTTTGGCACTTGATATATTATACATGTAGTTTGGCACTACTAACGAACGTTTCAGGCCTGGGGATGTCCCAATTTTGTCCTAACTACTGAAGCAGATGTGGAACGGCACATACGATGTATTCAGCTCAGAAAATGTATTTTTGGGCTCAGGCACTTACGACCTTGTGGTGTGACACCCTTCACTTATACCATCCTACTATCACATATTTTCTGCTCAGATACCACATGGCGCCTCATATGACCCCTGCAGAGATGTCCCCGCAGTCCAGCATAGAAGAGGGCAGCAGCGATCCTGTGAGCGAGGAGGACAGTCCGGGAAGTCCTTCCAAACCAACCCTTGCCAATGGCGAACTACATGATGGGGCCATTCCTCTGCCACCTGTAGGTTTCCGTAGCATAAATTAATGATGGCATCATTTCACGATTTGACATTAATTCTCATTATCCAATTTAGCCGATGAAGCCTGGAGACCCTGCGGTTCCTGACTTCAAGTCAAGAGACACACCCACGCCTGCTGCCTCCTCTCGGCCTCCCAGGTAATGTTTGGTAGAAGTGTGGCCCATTTGTGGTCGAAATTGGGAATTAGCAACTTCCTAATTAGAAGTTAATTGGACAAATATTAAATATCGGTGGATCAAAATGCAACTAGCGCAAAATTGTTTTGTGGCAAAAAGTTGTAAGGGTACCGATACACTGTAGAGAAAATGCCAGCTGGAGAGAAGTTACCCTACCTAGAGCAATCGTAGAGCACTCCCCGGGCAGGTCTAGGCAGATCGCTCTACAGCCTGTTTAGACCAGACCAAACTGGCCACTCCTAGAAATGATTACGCTATGCCCGCTCTAGCACAAGGGTACCGATACGCTGTAGAGAGACAACCAGCTAGAGTACGCGTTCTCTAGCGGCGTATGCACACTGAAGAATTTACTTTGAGCAATGGTAGAGCAGTCCTAGGGCAGGTCTAGCTAGATCGCTCTACAAAAAAATGTTACGCCCAAGCGACCTAGGGCGAATTTCTTAAAATAAAGCCACTATAAGTTCTATGAGTGCAGTTTTACAACAGTCTTCACTACTTAAATGTGCATATTTTTGATGCAGCCCTAGTGTTCCTGAGGAGAAGAAAGTGACCCCTGAGAAGAAAACACCGGAAGCTAAGGAGCCACCACCAACCACCGAACCAACAAAGCCGGCAGGTGAAGCCCCACGGTTGCCCCACTTTGACTTTACCGAATACAACAAAAAGTTTGTGGTGAGTGGGTAATTTCAGTTTTGAATTTTTTTTTTCGACCGAAATCTTCGGACTCGTATAATTTTTTCCGGTCTTTTCGTTTCAGTCGTTTCTCGCCCGGAATTTCTATAATCTCAAGTACGTCGCCCTGGTGTTGGCTTTCTGCATCAACTTAATCCTGCTCTTCTACAAGGTGCTTGGAAATGTTCTTTTTTGACGATTTTTCACTGAATATTTGTCTTGCTAATTGGTCAGTACTAGACTGATTTTATCGCCGAATCGGAATACTAGCAGAACGCATATCTTAGGGTCCTCAAATCCATCCTTTCCGAATTGGGAAAGGAAAGGAAAATAGAAAAAATAAAATCACAATAAATAGTTTACAGCCCCTGAAAATCCGAAGAAGGGCAATCACTGCAAGCTTAGGTGCAATTCTTGTTTGCTTTTCGTGTTGAAAAGTATTCACATATTTCGTTGTCATTCGTGGTTAGGTTAGCAAAGTAGAAGGTGTTGGCAGTGATGTGGACGCTGGAGCCGAAGACATCATCGCTGAAGAACTGGAAGAAATTGCTGCAAACGCTACGGACGACGACGCTTTAGGTGGAAATGGGGGAGAGGATGATGATGACGACTTCGACGAATGGATTACGATGGAGGAGAGAGTTTTCTACTTGGAGCCCATGATAACTCTACTGTCCCTCTTGCACTCGACCGTGTCCTTCTCACTTCTGATCGCCTACTATCAGTTGAAGGTACGCATCCTCGATGGTTTGAGAGGAACACCACAAATGTTCAAAAACACATTCAAATAACTATAATCAAAGTACTGTTGGGGGGGGGGGAAGGAG
>JAQIXS010003146.1:0-19186 GCA_034700785.1 Rossiulus vilnensis
AGTGTAGTGGTTATCACGTGTGCTTAACACGCACAAGGTCCCCAGTTCGATCCTGGGTGGAAACAGTTGTTTTTTTCTTGTACATGACAAAGCCAACATAAAATTAACATCCTTTGCTGTTAGAATTTCAGTTTGACAAAATGTTCATTTCTTGTGTAATACGTGGTTTTCATAGTGTAGTGGTTATCACGTGTGCCTTACACGCACAAGATCATCAGTTCGATCCTGGGTAGAAACAGCTGTTTGTTGGAGATGCAAGAGCCAACGTAAAAGTTGGATCCTTTGCTGTTAGAATTTTAGTTTAACAAACTTTTCGTTTCTCTCCGAATATGTGGTTATCACACGTGCTTTGACGCACAAGGCCCTTGGTTCGAGCCTGGGTGGAAACAAATCCGACCTTAAAGTAGCGTTCTATGAAGTCAGGATTTTAGTTCGACAAAATGTTCATTGCGCATAGAGCATGTAGTTTAAATAGGATCACGGGTGTTTAAGTCATTCAAGGTCCATAGTTCGATCCTGGCTGGAAACAGACGTTTTTTGAGAACATGTCAAAACCAACTTAACATCAGCATCCCATAAGTTTAGAATTTTAATATGACAAAATGCTGAAGTGTGCGATTTTTACCTTTTCGAAAAATAGAAACATTTTAAAACAACGTAGAATCATTGTCGATGATTGAATGCATTTCGCGCAGTAGTAACATGAAGCGAAAAATAAAATATCCTAATGTGTCTGCAGACGCGATTGAACGGAAATGACCCCTCAAAGCTTATTTAGCTTGCTGCTTATTGTTATATAAACGGTAACAACTTCCAATTTTGGTAGCTCTCGGCCTGCGCTAGCCAAAAATGTTTTTTTTATTTATTTTTTGCTGCAACGACCTATCTTCCACATTCCCATCGATAATGGTCCATCGTCCACGAGTGCTTCACTCTGGCTCCTTTTAAAGTCAGAACAGAAAATTGGTTTTTCTTTTACGGAAAAGGACAAAAGGAGTTGAATTTGGGATGGGATTTTTTTAAGAAAGAGGGCCGCCTTATCTGCGCCGAATTTGACAAAAGAAGATAGGAGAGAAGAGGGAGATACCCCCTTCAGAGATACTTAAGGGAAATCATATAAATATCCCGTTGAGATACCGTCAACATTGTCTTTCTTTTGCCTCTTCACGCCGTGGTCAAAGCTGACTTTTTTGGCACGTCAGGGCAGCCAATTGTTTGGAAAAATATCAACCTAACTTTAATAGACAATAAAACAGCGGACGAACGCGAAACATGGAACCGAGGTTTTTTTGTTGATCTTCACTCATGGGCGCTCTGTAAATCGGTAGGACTCATCTTCAAGTTGGGCGGTTTGTAATCACATTTTAATAATCGATTTCACGGTTGCTCCTATCTGAGTCTCTGACCAATGTATAAAGATGAGCAGACGACTTTCATACACGCTAGAATTGGCAGCTTGTATACATTCTTGTCCCTCTGGCTAAAAGATCAATGTGCGATTATTTGCTGATATCACTATGATTTTTGTACTGATTTCACTATGACATTAGTGATATCACTATGTTTTGGACTAGTGAAATCAGTATGCTTAGTGATATCACTATCATGGTGGTTTTTTGGATTGCTAATATCAGTATGGTTAGTGCTATGATTAAATGTTTCACTTGTATCATTAAAAATCAGTATCTACCATGGAGATTCTATATAATGTGCATATATACTGTATACATTGAACCCTCAGCTAATTAATGTTCGAACGATTCTTAATGCTAATCTAAAAGAATGCG
This sequence comes from Rossiulus vilnensis, assembly GCA_034700785.1. Taxonomy (NCBI): domain Eukaryota; kingdom Metazoa; phylum Arthropoda; class Diplopoda; order Julida; family Julidae; genus Rossiulus; species Rossiulus vilnensis. The sequence goes on from JAQIXS010003146.1 coordinate 1,788, forward strand.
CAGCACTTTCACAGTTTTGCTTCAAATACTTATTAGCGTCTGAATTTTTTATAATTTGAAAATGACCGCATATATATATATATAATATATATTATAATTTGAAAATAAAGCGCACGTTGTGGAAAAAATTAATTTATCCATTATAACAAATATTTGAAGAAAAAGCGTGGTACTAATTTTTGTATATGAGCATCCTTTTTGACACAGCGTTAAAGAGTTTTTTCAACAGTTGACAAAATCACTGGCCGTTAAGCTGCCTTCGAATTTTGAAAGTGAAAGTCAAAATGCCCGACCATGGACCTGTACAATTTGGTGCACAGATACGTACACGTTATGCTCTGGTGCAGATCTGGGACCATTATCTACGCCTCTCTGCGATTGGTGCAGACAAAGTTTTACTGTAAGGTGCGACAAGAAATGTCATATTTCCTAATGTACAGACATTTTTATAACCACTTTGATGCCCAAGAAATGGAGACTGGATTGTGGCATCATGGAGGGGATTTCGGTTTTATGTATTTCAGTGGTCACTCCCTGGACCCACGAAGCTACAACAGAGTGACTATCGCGATCAAGGTCAACTCCGAGGGGGCCAGATATAAACGAGGTCGTTAATTCGGCTAAAATGGTCAATTTTGCCCTGGAACATGTGGCATCTACGATATTCGCTCTCGCGATGGACGAATGACCCATAACAAATGCGTTATGACTGATTTTCAAGAGCTCCTTATGCCATCGCCCCCTGCCGTCACTTCCTGCAAGTCGTTTTCCCAGAAGCCACTCGGATTATGTGACTCACTTCCTTACAAATCCTGGAGAAAACAGTGCAGGATGGTGGGTGCTTATGGACGTCTGAATTAGCTCATAACGTAAAAAAAACATATCATGACCGATAGATTTCAAACTGATCAGGTACAAACAACCAGAAAACGATGGATTTTATACCAATTTTAAACTGGAGTGCTTTCTAGACACAAAAAACAGCGTTAAATCCCATGGTGAAAAAATACAGATATAGCACTATCAAAACTATGATGGCACAAGAAATCTGTATTAGTCAAATGCATCCTACGCAAACCTCAAGGGCAAAATCGAAACTAAAAAAGGGCTAAGAAGAAAAGCCAGATACGCATTTTTTGAAAATCATATTAACTTTTAAGCAGAATAAAAGTTTATACAACGAACATATTTCAAAACAAACATCGTAGCCTCGTTAGGTAGGCTCCCTGAATTTCTTTAAAGAAACTATCATAACAAGGAAGTGATGCTAGATTGCCTTCATTCAAGGAGAACTATGAACACACACAACACAGTACATGTGCAGTCTACACTTAATTCACATGCTAATGTATATATGTATGTGTTGGTTTAATCAACAGATGATTCTGAAAACTAACTAAAGTAATATGCTTGTATTGTTAACTATATCCTGTAACGGAATCTTAATAGCCATAAGTACTGTAATAAAGTATTAAAACCAATACTGAATCATTAAATCTTCTACATTTACGTTGCATTGGTGTTATCAATTTACTATCGCAAGCTTTGATATAGTTTTTTATACAATAAACATGATGCAGTTATTTATCAAAATTGGTTAGCTTGCAAATTTTCGCTAAAAAATAGCTCATTTCGAGCATTTTAAAGCCAATTTTCGCACGGTAAGTGTCTCCATCACCCATAATTTCGTCTATATTTTTTTCCACTATCATTATGCATGGACCATCGATGAAGTGTGAATTATTTGAAAATATCGTGGACGTTTCAGGAGTAATTCGTAAATATGGGTCTATTTGAAATTTGCCAGTTCACGGCACACTAAAAAACGAAACTGTTCGAGTATCTTTTTCCACCGCTGGTTGAAAGTACATATAAAAATAACTTTTATATGTGCAGCCTTCAATCTCACTTTCTCACTCTCACTGTCTCCAATGACACTGCGTAGTTTAACTCTCTTCACTGTTCTTGCTTCAATGATCACTCACACTTTTGATATAGATATATATTGCGATCGTTTTGCTCTTATATACTTCCACCAAAGTCCCATCTTTCGACTTTTTTTAAAAAACGTTTTATATTTTTCCCCAATTCTGACACACGATATGAGCAGGGTGTCGGTCTTCGTATAAACGGAAAGACACCTCTTAAATTGGGCATTACAGTATCCAGGAAATGTGGCATAGATAAAATAAACAATGCATCGTTTACAAAAATACAGTAGTTTTTTATTCAAAAGACGCTTAATAAATATGATTCACAATGTATAAATATTAGATATCGAAGATAACTTTGAAAATCGCTCATTAAAACCATTTGTATTTGATCATAAATTCAATTTTTGTAAATGACAATTTGCCCATTGTAATTTCCGGCAGTGTTGTATATCCCAATTAAGTTTGGATTCGTTAAAAATAAGTAATAAATTGCATTATTAACAATCAACAGACAGGATTAACTTTTAACTGGAAACCGTTCACCTTGAAGGTTGCAAGCAGCATTTGTAGAGTTTATTATACGGACTACATTATTAACACAACGTATCGTGTAACACTTTGTTTTAAAACCGTTATTAAATAAAATATAAATACGAATTATTATTATTATTACTTTATCAGAATAGTTATTAAAAAACCAAGTGACTGATGTAAATTGTAATGGATCCCTATATTTTCACGATTCAATTCCCAGAGATGACGTAATTAAGATATCGTAAAAAAGGGTACGTTTCCTAGAAGCTAAACAGTCTGAGGTTTTATACTCATAGTGCCCAAATTGGGAGGACCTGCCGGAGGGAGAAAGAAGATCGGATTGTGCAACTTGTGATGGCCAATTTTCTGACGAAGTCAGGTGTAACAAGCCATCATTTGATGCCCATTTCCAACCCAACCTACGCCTCTATACTTTTTGAAACCATTTATTTTTCTTCGCTTAATGGCTGATAATGTTAAAGAAAATAGGATCCATAAGCAGATAGATAAAAACGAGCAGACCAAGAAAAAAAATCACGAATCAAAAAGACACGCTGTAAACCCACACCGAGATTATTGCGTTGGTTCGCTCAGGATTTTCAACCCAAAATTGAAGCTAAGTTTTCGCTGATATTTATGTCTGATTCTTGTTACGTAATCCCCGAATCAGCCTTTAGCGAGTAATTTCATACTCGTTCCAGTCTGCAAAACTAGTATTTTCAAAGCTATAAAAACGCCGGATGGGGAACAGGAAATGGAGGCGGAGTGGGTAACACTGGAAGATATAGAAAATATATGGCGAGGATAGGAAAAGATTCAAGTTTTTCAGTTTCAGTAAGCCTATTACATTTCGATGAAAGGTTCAACTTGGAATTTAAATAAAAATCGTTGCTATAAATAAATTCTATAAAATATCACATGCAAATAGATGTAGATGGCAGTTAAATATTTAACAATTTTGCGAATGATGGCCAAGTAGGAAGAAGCCATACTAAATACATATTTAAATTTAGTTTAACTTGAATTCTTTATTTTAGGGAACCTTTACCAAATACTGTTTCTCATAGCAGCGTATGCGCCTATCTTTCTAGACTTTGTCATGGTCCTCTTTGCTGCTTTTTAAATTTGTTTATTACTGTGAATTTATTAAATGCTCAATTTTTGCAAAATGAAACCTCATTTGGGATTGCGCGATTCAGAAAAGCCCATTTGAAATGATCTTAAGATAGATTCTCGTAAATCCTAGTTTGAATTGTAAATGATGTTCATAAACTAACCCGCTTTGCTTTAGCGATAATTTGAATAAGACGTTCATCCTGTTATACGAGCTAAAAATATTGCATGGATAGAATAAAATATTGATTAAAGCACCACATACATGCATATTCGATTAAACTTAAGTCATCATGCATACGCAGAAACACACGACATAAAGATTTCACTCGGGAGGGGGGTAGATGTAAGTCAGGGTTCCCACCGATATGAACGTTTCAGCTTCCCTGACTTTTTCAGAGTACTGGAAAACTTTCTTTGACAATCAAATATGCTTATAAAAACAAGTGGAAATAAAATGTACCAGTTATTGATATTTTCAATTATTTCAAAAGCTGAAAGTGTGATATGGAAAATGGTGGAATTCCCCATAATGGAAAGTGTTACAAGATACGCCATCAACAATTGATCATTTGAGAGAGTGAAATTTTAAGGCTGGTATTTTATTTGATGAAAATTCCCCTGATTTTTGCACGAAAATTTAAAATTTCCATGACTTTTCCAAGTTGTTCCTACTTCCCTGACAATTCCAGATTTTCCAGGTCAGTGGGCACCCTGTGAATGATACTTATAATGTTTCACATAACTAACTAATAACACACTACACTAAAAACTTACTCATCAAGATTTACGCTTAACAAAATTAGCCAAAACAAGATTTTGGTGTTATTTTTATTGCTTAATTTTACCTAGATATTCAGGTTTCTGGCTGAGCCTATTGAGATCTCCGTTTGCATAAATGGAACAGGGTGCTCCTGGGAAATTTAATGCACGATTATTACTCCAGCTACTGAGATGAAAAGGGATTCCAAAAAGAAAAAATCCATAACAGAATATATACACAGCACTTCCTGCGAAATCCTGGCAAGAGAATTCAAGTATTCCCAGTGCTTCTTCACTGCATGCAGCCAGTCTAGTATTGGGAAAACTATTATTGTTACCATCATTTTGAATATATTTTGCAAAATGGCAATTTGCAAGAACGCCACATTAAGAAATGGCTGACCTCTTCTGAAACATTCACGAAAACTAAATTAGTTTTCATGGCCGCAATTTGGCCAACCTTTTTTCCCTTAAGCATAATAACGCTGACTTTATGGATCTCAAGCGTTTCATATCCAATGGATTTCGGTGTCATTCAATTGACATCAATTACTTTTCTTGTATAATGTAATGCGGTTGGCTCAGGAAATTGCAGGCTCCCAGTCGATGTTATAAGTACATCACATAGTGTATAATCCCAGCTGAGGAGCCTCTTGGTCGCTATAATTCATGGGTGCCCAGAAAACAAGTAGATTTGAGTGTCGGGTAAAGAAGGAAATATAAAAAAGCAAAAAAAAAAAAAAAACAATGACGCTTCCCGAGTGAGACTACGGTTTTACTTCGATGACCACGTGTAATAATGACTTTCTTATGACCAGCCAAGCATTTCATTATACGAGATATGGACGAACATTATGCCTAACTACAACCGTGCACATTAAATAAAATGCACAACAAGCTCGCAATGAATTGATTTCATTGGCCCTCTCCAAGTGGAAAAATAATACATGGACTAACCTGTACATATATATGACTTCTTGCATATATGATCTGAGCCAGAAATTGGCCTATACAGTATGCCCAATCATAGCCATACACTGTTAATATAAGTACATAAAATCCATGCATGTTTATACAAATTCATAGATGTTAATCTATAAGCATATCCATATAAAGGCATTTGTTTACATTCTTACATATGACCATTTACATGTACATCAACATATTTACCGACATGATCATGATTGCATCTGTAAAGCCTTACCTGGGAAATATAATGCAGTAACATACATGCATAGGCTACTAAAAGTAAAATATTTATTTAATATTTGCATGGAATACATTTGCCCAATGGAAGCGAGCAGTAATGAGATTTTGTAGAAATGGAATGTTTTTCATAGACGGCCTTGTACGCATCCGTATATAGATTTACCTAAAGCTGCCATGCATGACTATGTCAATATATAGCTCATATATGGCCGGTTACGGCATCTTTAACCCCATATATGACAATTTTTGACTTTTCCACCCGGATCACGATCTGTATCATATGGGATTTCTAACAAATAGAACAGTTTGGAACTAGACTATCCAAGAGTTATTTGTACCAAAACGGATAAATAGGCCAATCAGCTCTTTAAAAGCGAATCACCTCTCCTAAAAGACTTCAAAAAACTGCCACGCATAGGTCCATAATATCTCACTGCCTCAATTGAGAAGAAGACGCATATCCAATGAGGCACGGTGGATAACAACATTAAAGAAAATATTGATTAATGAGAGGCTCGTCTTAAATATGCAAACACATGTTCGGCATAAAAGAAGGCGAGTGCAAATTAGATGCAAAACGTGGCCAATGTCATTTCATCTGCAAATCTACATGTATTGCGCTTCTTTGATGTATAATGCAGGCCTGGTCTGATACACTCGAAAAGGGTTCCAGACTCGTTCAACAACTTTTCACTCGAAACGCCTGAGAAACGTGACCACATTTAGCACTTTAAAATCACCAGGCGAATCAATAAAAAATCAATTCAATTTAAGCCTCGTGCACCGTCCATAAACAGCAATTTCACTACCGTAATTCATTCGACGTCTGATCAGCTCAAATTTGGTTACTTCTGATACGCCAGTAAATGTAAACCTTATTGTATCATATTTGATAAATTAACAAACAGGTACATAAGCAATCTATATGCACTTATACTTACGCTTCGATGCTGATCACACACAACTTTAAATTCTCTCGATTGCACCCAATCACTAGTAAAGGTAATACAGGATGTCCACAAGATATATAAATGCAAAAAGACGGACTTTTTCTGTGAGAGTAATGTTTTAAAAGCCATATCTGGATCACTTTTTTCGAAAATTTTAAATTTTCAGTGTAGCCAAAGTGTTCACCATCGCCACCTCATAACTGATAACCAACGAGCCTAGTTTTTTAAAAATATTATACTGTTGCTATACCGGTACGAAGTTCATATCGAACTTGCCATATACATGGTACATGTACATGATAACATATAAATGTTTAGTAAATAAATTGTACCAATGCTTCACTCTTGTTTCCAATAAACGACATCTTATTCATTTTTTATCACAAATGTTTTTTTATAAATCAAACCTGTTTATTGAAAATGCATTAAATGATAGGCATAATCTATTATCAAAATCAATTGATATCTCTTCATCGTTTAATTTGATCTTTTTTTTTTCGTAAATGTGTAGACAAAAAACATTTTAAGGCCATATTGATCACAAACAATTCCACGAATTGTATTTTTAGGTTTTCTTATCAGGTTATATTCATTTATTTGAAAATGAACATCTACAATTTGCAAAGTTACAACGGAATCTTTGAATTTACGCCCGAAAAATATTAAGAAAAACGATTGCTTAGATGATTTATATTACTCCTATTCTACTTGTGAGGTTTTCGAGGAATTTTAAATGACTTTTATCACATTTTAAATGAAGTGATCAATTTAACAACAGTTTCAATATAGTTCAGATTAGTTTTCAAATGCACGAAAGGCAGTTTAAACAGCTGCATAATTCATTTCAATTGCATGTACTACCCAAGGACTTCAATGGCAATAATCAATAGTAGACATTTTGTAATTTATGCACATGTGTCCTTCCAATAGCTCATCATTTATTTTTGAAGCCTTGAGCATATGCCAACACTTGACAAATAAAATGCTTATATTTAGATCGCTGGCAAGACAATAATCATGACTCAATGGTGATATTGCATTTAGAAATATGTACAAGATTCATGTATATTTATGAAAAAAATCACATACATGGAATGATGGATCTACTGTAAGATGAAAACATGCAAAATTCTGAGAGCATTATACGAAGTACGTTCCTACACGATATGAACATTCAACAGCAGTGCATGACGTCACTCTTTGCGATTTGTCATCTTACAGAGTAACTTACAGATTGGAACCACATTCCCAGCAAGCTCCTGAATTTCCACTGTAACAGGTGTTACACTTTCGGCTACACCAAAGTCAATACGTTGACTGGGACCGAGTGAATTATTCGAGGAAAAATCTATAATCACTGCTCTCAGCGTGCCTGCCTCGCTGTGAAATGTGAACATGTAGACGACTTTTGAAAAATGATGAAGTACCTCCAGGAGCCGCAGTTAAAAACGGATATAACATCAGCTTTCTTGACAGGAATTGTGCAGCTTTCGTACGCTGACATATTTATTAAGAGAAGTCATTGCTTTTTCAGTTTGGCAAGCTTACATATTTTTGGCGCAAAACATCTTACAGGATATGACGAGAAGGGGGCCAGGGTCCTGCACCGGTGGGCGCATTTAAAAAATAAAAATACCACGTGTTTCGAGTGAAAAAAATTCAAAAGGAGAACTGCATAAACGTGGAGACAAACACACAAACCCAATACCTCGTGAGCTAAATTAGGGTTTTGGTGCAGACCCAGGCTGAAGTCAATGCAAACACCATCATCTTTTTTATGTGTTGTTGTTGCGATCGTTGTAGAGTTAAGTGATTCAGGGAAAATTTAACGACGGTGATGATAACGGCCAAGCATCTGTTGTGGCCTCCAACGTCTGCCACTAGTCTCTACCAGTATTTTTGGATGCACTATCTCTCCAGGAATCATAACCAAACCGCCAGCTAACAATAACGTCTGCCAACAGAAGGCGCTGTAAGATGCGGGTTTGCGACACCTGTTGACAAATGTGGCGTCAAAAACGCTGAAGCTGGCTAACAATAGGGTTCTACAACTTTGGCCAAATAAAGTTACCAGATTTTCCCAAGTTTTTTAGGCTATACATTTTATTTTCCCCTGACCTATAGGGATTCCCAACGACCAATAAAACGTAAATAAAAACTGCTTCTGAATATACAAATATTTCGAGCAGTTGAATAGGACAACACTTATTGAATCTGTGCAATAAAAATTAATATCACACAACATGAAAGTATCTAAGAACGCATTTCTTTTATTTTCGCTGCACACACAAAATTTCACATTCCACTCAATCACAGAGTAAATTCTCCGAACTAAGTTTCACTTGACAAACCTCGAGATTTTCGACATTTTATATATAAGGCAGGTGATTTCTCACTCATCTCAATTTCCAATTTCTGCTTATCATTCAGTTCCCTTAGATTATTCATTACCATAATCATTCCTTTGCTTAACGATTTACGGCATAGTTTCATAAAATACCTCCTGGATTGAAACTATGATTTAAAGTTAAGAAATCCTCAGATTGTTCGAAATTAAGATTTCTGTGATTCACTACAAAACGTTCCCCTTTACAACTACGAGACAAATGAGAGATTTTCTAACATAAAAGTGTAATTCTGCGTAAGAATGACGAGTGAATTTTGAAAACTTTTCTAATAAGGCAGGTCTGACCTAAGCAGTTTCGGGGTTGAACGTTCATACGTGGAAGAGTAATGGAACAGACCATTATCATTTTTGGCGCGGAAAATCCGCACACCCAAAATGATGGCGATGATAGCATTACCATTTGTGGTCTACTTAATAAACAATAAACTACATCCATGTAATAAAGCGCAATTCAGAAAACTCAACAATGACTATTATTATATTCCCCTTAATGCGTCTCTTATAAAATCTCTTTGTTCCTACAACGAAACATATGGGATTTAAAGTACTGCGTATGACCTAGATGGCCGCAATTAAATGAGCAAAAATAAACAAAAGAGCGAGGATGCGAACGGGCGAACATAAAATTAGTCGTTTCTTGGACGAAATGATGGTTGATAAGCCAACTGACGCCTAAATTCAATAATGAAAACCGTAAAAGCACAATAATGAGAGTGAAACGCAATTTTAAAATTAACATTAGACAACATTGTTTATTCATGTATTGCTAATTCAATATCAATTTGTTGTGGCGCAACAGTATTCATTAACTCATTGTGCTAAACTTAAAAAGAGTTTCTACCGCCATATAATGCAGTAAATAAATCAGCGAGGACGTTTCTATCAGTCCCATTTGTTTCTTATAAATTGTACTTCTAGTTTGCGATCTAATTGATATGCACGTTATCGTGGAAACGAATCAATCTCATTTCAATTAACCTATTGCTGGATTTTGTTTAATTAAAATATTATTAATTCATCGAAACACAAATATGAGAAAACTATAGACGTGCCTGGGGAATGACGATGTATTCGGTAGTATAAAAATAACTGATCTGATTTCAATTTATTTTCCGTAGATTTAATTCCTGCAACCGTCGACAGACATCCATAATGCGTGTCATGTCATGCAAAATGTAACTTGCCATTACACGGGTGTAGTTAATGAACCGTTATTGTCATAAAGAAGCTTTTCTCAATTTCTGATAATCTTCTCTGATGCAAACTTCGGATAATTTTTAGAAGCATGCGCTATATAGAAATGTTACATATATATATTTTACATATATACAATTACATATTTTAACCAATTTTATGCAGGCGATCCAATCACATTATCACACACACAGTACTGGGCAGGGTATAATGGTCAGAATTGGCTAACCCCAACCCTTGCTTTATCCTGTCTCATTATGAAGAACAGTTACATAGTTTATTTGGAGAAAAATATAAAAATGTCCTTAATATGTGACGTCTTATTTCCAACAAGATGACATCAATAATCAATCTAAAATGACGACACATTTTAATTCAATTCATTTAATTTCAGTATCCTACTGTTAGCAAAGATTTGTCATGTGGTAAGGAGGGAAAGGGGTGCGTGATCTAACTTAATTGTCACCATTATCACTGTCAAACTGAATTTGTTTGCTCCACAGATATGATGTCAGCAGAATGGCCATGATTAAGTGTGTAATTAAAAAACTGGAGGATGGCTTCCTTCGACATAATTTTCTGGAAGCATAAATTATTTATTTATATAAATTTATAAAAAAAAAACATTTAACGACCTCCGAAAACTGGTTTTAATTAAACTTCAGTAGAGTATTGCGAAATGGCTCTTTTAAAATTCATTACATTTTTTTACAAATAAGTGGACGACCAATTCTACATGAGGAAAAAACTAATTTAGCAATTATGAATAATATCTGAAGCAAAAATGAGTCATTTTTTTGCATGGTGGGCATCCTTTTGGCTCAACCTTAGCAGTCAAGCAATTCACCCAATGCACTTTTTACTTCTGTTAGAGCTTATGCTCGAATTTTTGCTAATTTTGCAATCTAATAATCACGGTCAGTCTGCTCCCATCCATTCCGAAAATCCATCGGCGTTCATTGGACATGACTACAGAGAGGGTTGACGTCACATCCTCCTCGTGATGGACGCTTGTGGATGCGTTGAAAATTGGACAGATAAGCTTAGTTTCTGAACTCATCGTTGAGTTTTAGTAGGGCCGTGCTGGGCATTGTTAAGAGTTAGCGCCTCAATCCATCCAGACCAGTTGCATGCCATGGCTGTTATTATTGACCGGACAAAAGGGAAACGACTGAGTCCCTGAGCGATCGACTTTCCTATCTAAAATAGGCATTTCCACAGCTATTCACGAAAGACTAATACGATTAAGCCCAAATTCAATGGACGGCAGAGCGTCATAGGGCTTTCGCTCGACAAAATCCTGTAGCTTCAATAAGAAAAAAAAAAAAAAAAGAAGCCAGGTTTGCCACAAGTGTTAAATTACAGCATCAAAAGGCCAAGTGGAAAAAAAGGCAGCGAATGACGAAATGCAAGAGAGCCTTTCTTCGCAAATCTCTCGCGAATTGATCGTTCTGCTTTTTTCCCTTCCTTCCTTTTTGCATTTTATTTGCCTGCCATCCCAACATCTTGCGAATCAATCAATATCCGTCATGTTTCAACGGCTCAATTTTAATACGTAACCCATTGGAGATGGCGGAAGGAATAGCGCCGCAGACGATAAGCTGTCTGCCGCTTTCAATGCTGATGAAACCATAACAAACACCCACGTGGTTGGACAATTGCGTCTCCAGTAATATTAGACAGGGTTGCCCCCTGTCATCGAGGGATTATGAATCGCAAGACTTGCAAATGAACTGCTTGAAGCGCAGTTACTTCATGCTCATGCGCCTGCCACAGTTGGCCACTTGTTCCAACAAACCAAATAAATCTGAGTACTTATTCAATCGTTAAGGATATCAAGAGAGAAGTCCCTACAACAGGGTGTTTACTGGTTTTGTTGCTCTAAATTCCCCTAGACTTTTAAAAATAATCCATGATCATAAAGTACATTAAATATCAAGACTTTTCTATGACAGAAGACGCCCAAATAGGGAGGGAGAGGGGTTCAAGGAAAGTGGACGTACAGATCCTCAATAGAAATTTCGAGTTTAGTGATGTGATGCTGAAATAAACGGACTTTCATAAACTTCTGTTAGAAAGTTTAAAAAAGCCTACCCAAACTAGAATGACACTTGGCCACAGCCAATGGCTTTCAGCATAGAGAAAGCCACATACATGTACATGTAGATGCCCGGCAGATGACATGTCTTATGGGACTGTCATGATTAATTGCAAACAAGCTCTTGCATTCTGTTGGTCAATTTGAATTCCTCAGTATCATTCTACCTTTCGATAGACTATTGTAAGGATGGATCCTTTTGAGATTTCAGTAACCAGAAAAAGTTTAACAAAGGATTTGCAATCCGCATTAATTTTTCAGCTTGTTTTCGGGAGCAAAATTGTAAATGACAGGTCTTGAATTTATGCTCCTCAAACAATTATTATACATGGTTTTCGCCAGTAAAAGAAGATATAGATAAAGAAAAAGTTTTAAAAAAAGGAGAAAGAAATAAAAACTACGGCTAAAAATAGGAGGATCAATCCCATCTCAGCAACGTTGCTTCAAGCACAACGTATTTGAAACTCGTCAAGAAGCTACAATTCATGAAACAACGGGCAGAAAAAAGATAAAACTTTCTGCAAAATCCCTTTGTACATAAGTCACAATAATGCATTCGGATATCGACAGTTTTCCCATTTTTCGCACTCGTTTCGGGGGTACGAATCTTCCCGAGGGTATTTCTGCAGAGTCTGAAAGAAGTTTGGAAGCGAAACAGGATCCATTCTGGAATTCAGCCATGTTGAACTTATGAAGTCTCACCCTTGTTTCCACGAAAAACGCTTTTTTAGTGGATGTATTTTTGGAAAAAGGGGGTGTCATTGATTTGTGTCACAGGGTCTGAGTTACAGTATATAAAGCATCCTATTTACGCACTCAACAAAGATCTTGGGAAAGGGAAAAAAGTATATGTCATGTATCCTTCCGCCCGATTCTTGCAGGCATTACAAAGTGCTGCCTCCGTGCAAAGATGGGGAAAAAGACCAAAAAAAAATCATAAAAGAGGGAGAGAGTAGCAGTCCGATTTTCTGTGTTAAACCCAACATATCTGTAAACGAATAGTTGTTGTCATGGCAACGCGGGATATGGTACGTATGATTCGCATGACATCATTTCATAGGAAATGTGAGTCATGCGCAATTTTCTTAGACCTCTTTATTCAAATGAAGCCTAACGCAAGACATTCGATGCCCCCTGAGTCGTGAATTATGCTTGATTACAAATCGTATATCTTTAGCAAATCCTCAAATGTAAATACGGCAAACCTAACCAAGCAAACTTCGAGCAGAGCCTGTTAGCTTTTTTATGCCTGGATAAACAAATCTTCAATATCCGATACGCATCAACCACATGCGAGACATCGCTGACCACACTGACCAAACATCGAAAATAAGGAAATTTGAAAACTGCAACCGCGAAGTTGATAATCAACAAATCGTGATGCTGGTTGGGGAAAAAAGGACAAAACGCGTGTATCGGAACACTGAACAGTTTCATATAAATACAATCGATTTTGAATCAATCTACGCAAAAGATGCACATGTATTTTAATAAAATATCCTTGATGCATTTGATATACATGCAGCTCATTTTTTCATTCGCACTATAAAAATGATTGAAAATAAACGTGCGACATTCGTGAATTGTTGTCAGGATTATGCTGCAATGGAATACATTTTATTAATCTCGTCGATAGTAATGAGCTATCATTCCTAACATTTCGATACAATGATACGGATGACATATCCCCTTTCGACTAAACTGGCGGCACTCAAACGAAAGTCATGTCAGCATGATGGATTTATTTATTTATATTGTTGTTTAAAAGGCGAATAAAACAGCTGGATACATGGCAAGAGGTTAGTAATTCATTCCAGTAATTCAATCCAAAAAAAGGAGATGGGGATGCGTGCACAAAGAGAGGTTGGTGACTGAAGCTTTGGAAATGGAGAGGGTCTCTAAATTCACGTTTGAGTTCCTCAAAAAGAGCAATAAAAATTCAAAATTACCTCAGGGGATGATCCCCTTTATGCAACAAAGTGTAGACACTATAGCCATCTCTCTCCACCCAAGATGACATGGTGTTCCCTCCATGCATCGGCAAAAACGTTTCTTTGGAAATTTTTCAAGTTCACAATTAGTGCAAATTTACCCATAAAAACACATAGCAATAGTAGTTCTTCCACGGTAAATCGAATTTAGAGAAAAATATAGAAAAACGTAGAAAGAGACAATAACCTTTAATATTTAGTTACATGCATGGTTTCACCAAAATTGTATCGTAATTTGAGAAATTACGATACAATTAAAAAAATATTAAAGGCTATTTTTCAAAAAGTACAAAATAGGTTAAACGTTTTGTAAAAAATTATTTATGAAATATCAGAACAAAATGTCGTTTGATGTGGTCGTGTGCTAGGATGCAACTGAACATAAACACAACGATGCTTCACAATTAATGAATTTCAACATAGTTACACTTGATGAATAGGCTTAAACTTTTGAATCTTTTCAAAACCTATACAACTAACTAAATGTTTTATACAAATAGAACTGTATCAAACATCAGATAAAAACTTCTATTAATATTTTTATTTATATGTCATGTGTGTAGCGTATGATGCATTTCATATAAGAACAACGATTTCCAAAATGATAAGAGACTGAAATCCCCCCTTTCCCCTTTCCTCGACCTGCATGTGGCCTATGGCCGAGGGGTCGTTAAATGATCCCCTATAAACCAACAAACAATAAGCAATGAAAACCAATGTCACAACTGTCGTAGTCATATTACCATAGTTATCAAATACTAAGTCACAGATAATACGAGCATAAAGATAACCCATGGAACGGTTCAGTGAATCAATTATGCTATGGGGATGACGATGTAAAAAAAATGCCTTGCAAATAAAATCGGCAGACATGAATTGGAGAAAGAAGGGTCAGAATTGCATTTGAAGCAGGAAAACCCAGACTCCATGCTGACATCCGTCGATAACATAGATTTTCATGCATGGTTGGACGTACAGTGCGTATACGGCTTCATGATTATGATGAACTACATTGTACACTGTAGTGATCATTAAATTACGGTATGTGACCTTGCATGAGCTCCAAGGTTGCAAACTCAAATGAGTTTGAATGTCAAAGCGACTTTCCAGCGCAATTATGCAAAAATCAAGGATTGGTGCCAAAATGGACAAATTGAAAGCCAAGATACACTGTACATGTACATTTTCCGATTTAAAGAAGTTGTTTCATCCAGTAAATACTTAAGAATCACCATCACGGACGATATGCGCTTTGATACACACATCAGTAAAATTACTGGAGTGGCAAACCAACGCCTTAGATTTGAACGAAGAATTTTTCGAAATTGTCCTCCAAAAGTTAAAGAAACTGGATATTTATATAACATTATTCAGACCTCTAGTCGAGTACTGCTGCCCAATTTGGAATCTTTATAGGGATGGTCGGAAGCAGGATCTAGAAATAGTGCAGCGTAGAGCTGCTAGATTTGTAACTGGTAAATACCAGCGAGACGAGGGTGTCACACAAATGGTCAAGGATCTACAATTGGAGACCTTGCGATTAAGACGGGAGGCTCAAAGCATGGGGCTCTTTAAAAAAAGTATCTTATCAGGTAATTGTAATTTGGTAGAGAGAATCTTTAAACGTAACCACCGAGGTGGCAGAAGCTGTCATTCCAACTCACTTATGGAACACCGAGCACATTCGGATTCGTACTATTGGTCATTTTCTTGCATGCCATTCGACGTTGGAATGCTCTTCCATAGGCCAGCCTTAAGCTGCATGAAATTCAATTTTACAATGATGTGGTGTCCACCGCATTGAGGTGGCTTTCACCGAATAATATTGGGTTGATGGATTACACCCACCTACCACATGGCGTATCACTTGCTGCTAGTAGTGTTCTGAGTTGAATTGAATTGAAAGAACTTTACTCGCGAGCCCTCAGAGCAATAATGGGAAAAATTCTACCGATATACATGTACATTGTACAGACTATCGCATGGGGTAGCAAGATTTATTTCTTTGCAACAAGAGAATTTTGACCATTATCTCTCACTTCGCTCCAGAAAAGCGGGAAATTCCTACAGTGGTTTGTTGGTCAGAAGAACAAACCTGTCCCCCCTCTTATTGAATGTGTCACAACGTTTTCTAACAAAATTGTTCGAGAAAAGCTACATTTTCCTTTCTAATACTTACAAATTGTTAGAACTCTTTAAGCCCGACCCAAAAGGAAGCCTACCATGCAAAAATACACAGTTATGCATCAAATACTTATCATAATTGCTGAACTTATTTTCCCCCATCTAGAATTGGTTATCAACTATGGTCTGATTTATTCCTCCGAAAACGGGTTTTTCCGTTTAGTGAAGCCTCCCAAGATGGGCATCGGTGGTTGCATAGCATTTTTTTTAAATTTAGCCTATTTATTTTTTATAAATGAACGGGACATTTTCTAGTTACTGTATAAAACATAACTCAAACCCTAGTGGACAACAAACTCTACTCGTGAAAAAGTAAATGTAGCCGTTATAATAAGTATTTGAAGCAAAAATGTGTAATTTTTTACATGTTGGGCATCCTTTTTGGGTTTACCTTAAGAGGCTGCTGCATATCTTTGTTTGTCAACGTGTAACATGCAGTTGTTCGACTAGAACTTCAGTTCTATCTACACTGTAGATCCAATATGATTGGTACATCGATAATGTGCACTAAAATGCGCTTTACAAGATGTACTTCTAATCAAGGTCATGTCCCCCAAGAGCGCGGTGAACTTAGAGATGAAAATATTTTATAGAGGAAAATCGATTAAAGTCAAAATAAAACTGAAATCAGCTGGACGCCGCAACAGTTGTCTTGACAATGGCCTATATAGTGACACTTAACCCAGCGAGGGTTTTTGGAAGAATGCTATGTTACTAATAAACGCTCAGTCATTAAGCAGCAGGTAGGTGAGGGTAGTCCATTAAACCGACCGAGTGAAGTGTCACAGTCTGATTTTTATTATGAAAACGGATGTGGAACACGGAATTCTACGAAGCAACGTAAAAATAAAACGACTTTTTCTGAAATTATGGTTCCTACTTATGAATGTAAAACGAGCAAACCTTTCATATTTTACAGCCACCTCCTATTCGGACATGTCTCTCTAAATGCCTATCTAGACAAACATCGTTTCATGAAAATCGAGATATATAGCCTGCACCAAAGCAGATAGAAATCTGTGA
>JAQIXS010003147.1:0-19185 GCA_034700785.1 Rossiulus vilnensis
ATTAAATAGAGCTGCAATATCTAATATAATTGCATAGGATAAATGTTACAGAGTAAAATACACAAATATACTCTTAATAATAATCAATAAAAAAACCGGAAGTATAATGAATTTGTTAAACAAAAAATTGGTTAAAACTACATTCAAATAATTTGGGGCAAATATTACAGCACACAGTTATGTTTTAAATAACGAAAAACGATGCCACATATGTTATAAAAATCCAAATTTTAATACTTCTCTGTTTCCAATTTCATGATTTGTGTTACTAGCATGAATACATTCTGTACACAGGGAGTTAGATGAATTAATGATACAATCAAATAAAAAGTGAATAGGAAGTGAGCAAACTCCGTATGAAACTATCAATGTATAAATTTTACCAGATCTGACATCAATTAGCTTTCTTAAAATCCCACACGAAATTCCAACAGCTTCATTCAGAATTCGTTTTCTTGCAAAAACTATTTGTGATCAATAACGCTGCCTAATGAAAATAAGCGTGAAACTGACAACAGTTTTATGCCTTCCACATCATCGTTGCATTAATCTTTTAATTCTTCTTTTCTGAAATGCTAAGTAATGGCGACTACTAGTACTGTATATGAAGAGATAGCATGGTAATGTCAATACAAAAGATAATTATTCTAAATAAACTATATAAAATCTTGGGATGATGAAAATAATTGTTTTATATGTAATACACATAAGTAGATGCCGCATGATTTTTACAGGTGGAAGGTCACCAAATTAAATAGAGCTGCAATATCTAATATAATTGCATAGGATAAATGTTACAGAGTAAAATACACAAATATACTCTTAAAAGGCCTGCTTTACCTTTCAATTAAAATACACTCTCATAAAATATTAAGTCGCTCATAAATTGAGCAGTCAATTAGCTAATTAAAAAGCTTCCATTGCCAATGCAAAATCCAGGATGACTTCCTCAAAAACACAAATACCAAATGAAATAGTTTTTACCCTAATGTGGGACTTATGACTTTCAGGCACTCTGTGATTAATTCACTTTTAATTTCCTTCACAAATGTCATACTGGCCCTCTTTCATATTCCCATTGCGAGTAGTATGGATCTCGATCAGGTGCCATAAGCACCCTTGGAGAACTCTGTCCAAGTGGTCCATTGTGAAGACCAGATGACAAATGAGAAGATGCGTTGGATGCATTTGCTGGCAAATAACCCCCTGATCCGCTAGTTGGAAAGCTTCCAGCTAGGACAGGACTGATCACCTGGCTTTGATTATTGGTACCTCCTCCACCTCGGTGATCTGAAATCGTTAATCAGACCGTTAAACTGCAAGCATGCAAAGTGTTGGGCTATGCATCAACTAAGCCACTGATTACACACGCACAGTATTTTTTTTGAGTTAGAATAAATAAGTAAAATATTTCTCCTTCAGATGGAGTTTTATACAATTATAATCCTTGTTCAGACTAAGAAAAACGCTCAATTGGATGATCAGGGTTAGTTTTACATGATTCTGGATTTCACCGAACATGCTTTCATGTAATACCATTTATTTAATCATTGTAAAGAGCGTTCCACAAGTGAAACTTTAATATAAGGCAAGTGAAAACACTTGAATAGATAGAGGAGACCTGTATTCACACTTTAAAATATAGATTTCATAAAAAGTAATTCAATGCATACTTTTGCAGAGATAAAATCATAATGATAAACCATTAGAAAATAAATTTTAACTTGAAATGTAATTGAAGTGGGGATCTTACCCAAAGGTAGTGTAGGGTGAGATCCATAAGGTGGCATTTTTTCAGTTCCACGTTTGATTAATAATCGAACAGCTGTTCCTCCTTGTTTAATCAAATCAATTGCATCAGCATGTGTCATGTCTTTGGTGTTGATTCCATTAATTTCAACAATCTGGTCGCCCCTCTGAAAACATGTTCACCATTGAAATCTACACGCCGAAAGTATATAAAATCTTGCGAACAGATCGACACAAAGTAAAAAGCACATACCCGCAATCGTCCATCTCGAGCAGCGGGACCATCCTCTGCAATCCTTAGCACAAACAGTGCCATGTTATGAAACTCCCTTCCTCCACGAATGCTGAAACCGAAACCTCTCGTTCCACGCAATAGCTCCACTGCATAATACTGCTCATCATCTAATGCGCCCTCCTCCTTTGAAAAAACAAATTGCAAACCGAACAATTTAAAAGCAATTAGCATACTTGCTTTAAATAAAAAAGGGATCTTTACTTGATTTACTCAACTTTGTGGCCTAAAATTTAAAACTATACACAGCTAGAAATCAGATAACGTGGTCTGCATCAACAATTAAATTCAAAATATCCAGCACAAATGTATTCAGGGAATGAGGGACCACCTGGCACTTTCTGAATATGAGATAATACATCTTTATGTGGGAGAGGGTGACAGTCAAAGATGGTTTCTGGTACATTCTCTTAAAAATGGTACATTAAAATTCTTGCACATTTAAAAGAAATTTTTGCCAATTATGTTATAATATTTTTATAAATCAGCATAAACATTTAAATTTTTAACAAAAATATACTCCATGAAAGATAAGTCTTGTTCATCAATTTCTGATGATTCTGTGCTGTACAGAGGTTAGCCTAGATAATCCTTTTAACTTGTAAAAGGACGTCTGTTATTTCTATCTGGTGTAAAACATAACAGCTTTTGCTCAAAGAAAATGCTTGGTCATATGAATATCTCGAAAACGGGTAAGAACAGTTAAAGAATATAATATGAAAGGTGTTCCTTTAAAAGTTGTTTTTTTCGTAAATTATTTGTACGCTGCAATTCTCTTCAAAAGGGTTGCCTCAAACAAACTTGGGTTGATGGATTACACCTCCCTAACTCATGGCATATCCCTGCTGACAATAGGACATCGAGTTGAATTGAACTGAGTCATTCCACATGCAGGATATTATTAAACACGATGTGTAAACCATTTTCAAATTAATTCAAATACATGCACTATTTTCTGGCATGCAATTTTAAATAATGCACATTAGATTATAAGATAACCAGATTGTATGTAAACAAACAACCAGAATATAATCAAGGCGTTCATTAAGATTATTTCCACATAAAATATTTTGGAATCATCATCACAATTAATATGTCGAGGACTATCAACACAAACATTACTGACTCTCGATTTGTTCACCAATTCACAAATTGTATTACAAATGTAGAAATCTGCCATTCAATCTAAAAAAACCGAGTTTATGACCTTCCTGTTAACAATTACAGTGTTAACTTTAAAAAGTCCCCTTATGCAATATTTTGGTGATTTCGTTTGTCGGAAATCTTTGTCCTCAGCATGATAATTCCAAAAACACGCTTCCATTTCACTATTTCCGGTCACTTTTTTTTTTCGAAGCCTTTGACCAACACATTCCATTTCAATAAATGTGAAAACATCTTATGAGATTTCCACTTAAATACATTATAGTGAGCAATACAAACTGCGAGAACAGTAGTTACATCAATTGACAAGCTCACAACTCATTCCTTAGATGCATTGAGCATTAAAATGTCGTTGTCTATCTTGTTGCCAATTTTTTCACTCCAAATTACAACAGATATTAAGGATTTTTCATTTTCATAAACGGGTGCTCAGTCAAATTTTACCCGTTTTTAAATATTGATTTATTCTCCATTGAAAAATTGTGTTATTGATGATGTAACTTCAGCACATAATTGTAAAGATGTTAATGTTCCTGTTCTGATCTAGAACTCCAATATGTAATGAATGTATTTGTTATGCTCTAGACTTTACCATCAAGATATCAACCCTATTCGATTACAATTATGTGAACTCAATGGCATTGTGTCACTGAGGCCAAATGATGGAGCGTATTATGTTAAATCCTGCATTGGATGCAGGCTAGACCCTAAGAATGCAGACCAGGTTGATCTCACAATAGATTGACAATTTTCCCTATAGCAAAATATCACCATATAATTGCTTTTTCGGACGTCTCTCACAACAGCTGATTAGGCCCAAATGGTTCATCACAAACGTGTTAATAGTACTTTCTAATGGGGGTCTACTATATCCCTTTAACAGCTAAAAAGCAGTAATGCAGACACCTATTTAAATTTACCTGTTGCCAAGCATCAAGGCTTTTTCCCATAGAGTTGCGGGTAGAATAATAAGAATATCGGTGCTGGTTAGATTTTCTGGGATAATATCCACCACCACCTTCACCATTATTATTGCCACCACATGTTGGCGTTGGCCTGCTGTGCAATAGAAACCAATTACCCAAGGAAATGAAAGAGGAACGAAATAACTGGAAAGGTTATTCAAGCAATAGATTATGCATGCAAATACACATGTAGATTAATTTCAAGAAAGGAAAAGTTGTTAGTTTTGAAAGATTTTAAGGACAAATACCTGGAGGGAAATGAATCATGATACCCTAATGGCAAACAGGGAGTACTGCTGCACATATTACGCCGCCGCAATTGCGATTCCGAACATTCTCCCACAACAGGTAATGCCAAGGCACTGATCACCGAAAGATTAGAATTCTGCGGCACACATTAATCAAAATGCTTGTTACATTGAAAATTATAAAGCAAAACAACAACCGTATCATGAAATACTCATTTTTGGTTATCCTTTATTGTGCGATCTGAATTTGAAATAAAAACTAAGATATAGAAATTACTTACCCGCTGAGATGCTGAGGTTGTGCTGGAAGTATCATCTAAACAGCAAAAGAACAGTAACAATAAGTTGATAACGAAGCAAGTATTATATTTAGTGTATTTGTCACACTTTATGCCCCTCTTCTCATTTTTTGGGGGACTACCCAAAATACTCTACACTCTCTCTCAATACTCTACTAGTATCAGATTCAGAGAGAAATGAATTGAAGAACGCTGAAATTAATTTACCTTGAGGTGGTCCAATTGTTAGTGTAACAGAAAACCCAGAATCTTTGATGAAATTCACAATTTCGCCATGATGGAGGTTCATAATATCCTTCCCATTGACTGCCAAGATGCGGTCGCCAACATGTAGATGACCACAGCGTTCTGCAGGACTATTTTCAATAATGCGACCTAATACAAGTAACGAGTTGCAAGATTAAATGAAGTCAAACATGAAATGCATATTTATCACTCAAAAACCAAATTGGCATCGCAACCTATTGTGGATCCAGCTCGCGTGACCGAAGATATAATGACAAAACCAAATCCCTCGTTTTCCCTTCTTACAACAGTCACATCATACGGGTACACACCGTCCAAAGACTTCCCTCTAAAAGCATCTAGGGACAGAACAAGGGTTAGATTGTCACCACATTTAACCTCTATTGTCATAAATTCAAGGAAGTTAAATTTTACCTCTAGGTTGAAGCCTTCGTCGAATGCCTAACGTTACTCTACCACTATGGGCCGCCACACCCATTAACTGCACAACATGGTGATGGGAAGTGTGCAAGACAGATTGATTGTCTACTAATGTGATTTCATCACCACTTTTTAAACGACCATCCAAATCAGCTGCTCCTCCAGGGACAATATGACCAATAGAAACCTATTGCAAAAACAATGATTTTACTATTACAAGATGATATAATTTGCATGCTATAATAATTGGAATGATCAACAATTTCATATAGTTGGCAATTAAATAAGCAATCACGCTGAAAAGATGATTCAATTAACAGCCAAAATGGATGAAACAAAAACAAACTAGGTCACACCAGCCTGCATTTTTTTGAGTTCATTCCTTTCAATGAAGAAATATGAGTAAACCGAATTATGCAAGATTGCAGACATCCTATATTTTATAAATCATTAATCACACGTAGACGGTGTTTTCCAAACATACCTGGGAGCCCTCTTCTGTACCACCAACGATCCTGAATCCAAATCCGGTCTCCTGCTTGTAAAGTGTAATGGTCGTTTCCATATACTCAGCATTGTGATTAATAGGGAATGCAGGAGAAAATGACTGATTCCTCTCCTTCTCCGGTTGACCGACATACCAGCTATTAACTTTCCGAGCTACATGATTGACTGGGGAGGGCTGCTCCCTTTCAAACGACGTGCCCTGCTTTCGAAGGTGAGGAGCAGAATAATGGGTTCCATATTCAACCTCATACATATTTCCACTTCCCCCTCCATCTGGGTATGAGTTGGTATTATATGATGGTGAATTATTGTTAGTCGTGGTACCATAATGACTGGCATTTTGCCCGGAGACCCCATAGTTCGAACCGTAAGGATTGTTGCGAGCTTGGCTACTGTACACGGCTGGAGGTTCTCCCGGTGAATGATGCTGAAAGTGATGGTCTTGGTCAACGAAGGATCGGTTATTTAAGGAGAATGCCACACTTCCTTCACCGTCTCCTTGACCATGTTCATAACCGTAATAATTTTCCTCTTGCTGTTTAGCTTCCATAGACCAGTTGGGCAATTGTGAACTTCCATGAAGTGCACCTGCTTTTCGATCATCGTGATTTGGAACAGAGTCACCAGAGCCAATGCGTCCGCGCTCCGGCAGCATTGGTCGCTCTCCGTAGCCCCGACCCACCTTTCCTGACTGCCAATCGTCTGCAGATTCTGGGTAACGTCCATCTCGAGCATACAAGCTACCAGGTCCTAATGCTCCCGAATTATTTGGGTGTGTAGCACCCCCAATAACTTCCACTGGAGCTACAGATGAATTGGTCAGAATTCCACCTTGAGTTCTGTGATCTAATAATGCTTGGTCTTGCATAGAAGGTGTTTTAGGGCGGACAGTTCCATTGGCTGTTACCAATGTTGGCGTTTTGGGACGGTTTCTAGTATCCACCAACGGCGTCTTCGGCCTGTTAGGCACAATTTCTTTTTCCCGATGGCTGCCATAAAGATCTGCAGTTGGCGTTTTGCTACGATATGGTCCCATGGGAGGCATACCGCCATCTATTTAAAGTAAGGATAAATATAAACTGAAATATGTGACAGATCTTACTGCACTGCTAAAAAGTTCATCAGCTTGTGACCCTTATTCAGTTTGGCACGTTGCCACAAGGTCGCCTAATTTATTGTATTAATTGAGAATATGCTGGTATGTTGTTTATAGCAACATCTTGGAAAATGTTATTGTGCCCACATTCTTGTTGTGATTAACAAAGTGTGTGACAAAGTCATAAGCTTATGAATGGCGACAATGAAACTAAGATTTTACCAAAACTTTTTGAGAACACTGAATTAAAGTGTCGCTCTTGGGATTTTCCTAAATCTTCTTTTCTTGGCATGGCATTGTCCTCCAAACTCTTGGCCTTTAATAAATAAATAAAGTTTGCACAAAACTGATTTTACGTTTATACATTTTAATGAAAACCGAAATCATAATACTTACTGCTTTCATAGCTTTTGCTCTGGATTTACTGGACTGCCCGCCTCTTTGAATAGTGATAGTGGCTTCAAGGCCTTGAGCACAATCTTTCAAAAACTGCACTACATGGGCATGTTCTAAACCACGCACATCCTTGTTGTTAATTTCCAGGAGAACGTCACCCTCGGCAAGGTTCTTGCAGCGAGGGCGATCCAGAATCTTTTTTACTTTTTGTCCGTGTGCACTGTCTGCGATTGTGAATCCAAATCCCATCAGGCCTTTGACTATGCCAACAGTCAGTACTTCGAGAGGAACTGGACCGTTGTGATTCCTTCCGTAGAATTCCAAAATATCCGGGGTTTCGCTGCCTTCAAGACGATGCGCACTACCGCTCCCCATTTCTAAATCTTCACCGTTTTCGTCTTGTCTAGAGAGATTACTTGATAAAGTTGCCAACGGCAAGGGTGGTGGCGGCGGCGGTCGATGAGGATCCATGGCATTGCTGTCATCGGCAGAAACGGCTAAAGTTGTAACTATTTCTGTGTTGGGATCATTAGGATCAAATGGAAGTGGATAGCCGCGACAAACTTCCAATGTCACTTCATCACCAACAGGAATGTTTTGAAACATAGTAACCACATCACGGTGGGTAAAACCCAAGACACACGTATCATCCACGTAAACAAGAATATCCCCTACAAACAGGCAAATTGCGAACATTAAGTCAACTGGATTATCAAAAACGTTATATAAAACACTCTACGACATGAAGTTAAGAAATACCTTGGGCTAATTTGCCTTCTTGCCATGCAGGACCCTCTGGAACAACAGATTTGATTTGCAGAAACTCCTCCACCTCATCGTCTCCTCCAACAATGGTGAAGCCAAAGCCTCGGCTGCTTTTCACCAATATGCTTGTGATAAATGTGCCCCTTAGTTCTGAAGGATTTCTAGTAAATTGCGCTGGATTTGGAGGTTCTGCAACAGATTGAAAAACTTGTAAATCACAAAACAAATGCATCTTTACTTCTACGTGCAAAAAACAATCTCGTTTATATGAATCACTATGAGAAAGAAATAAAACATGAATACACTGTACGAGAGTTCAGCTATAAAAATTAACTAGTATCAAATAAATGTGATATTTTATAATAAGGGAGGCGTCTAAAAATAATTCACTCTACTCATTATACTCGTTACGCACAAGTTTACAGTAGAAAACATCAAACAGGTTTTCCAATCCATACAGCATTTGCTTTCAGTAATGTTTTCATTATTGCATTTACAACCATTTTAGAATTAGAGTGTAATGATGATAATCTGGAAAGTATCCATTCTATGACAGGTTGTCGGATAGGCAAACTAGTATTTTGACAATGCAATTTGATAGCAAACAACAAACAGCTGGTGCTAAAAATATTGTACGACTAATATACAGTATGAATATATAGTTTCAATTTGCAAGGTGGTAACAATGCAACATGAACAATTACCCAAATATGCATGAAAGCATTGCATTATTAAAAATATATACTAACATCAATCAAGTGGAATGTTTGGAATTTTCCAAAATTATGCAATGGAAAATTATAACTATAACCCAAAAATGGTTGATCTTGCAGAATGGATATAAATTATTGCAGAGACGGAGCAGTAAATTCTCCCATTCACTAGTACAAGTATCATCCTGCTTGTTTGCCACAAATGTCATCAATAAGTAATCTCTCCTTCAACAAGAGCAAATACAGCAGCAACTGGATTAGTATTCTCTTGGATAATTCCAGAAGAATGGGTTAGAAAGGCAAAATTGTTAGACGATTCATGGAAGGTTCAGAATGTAAGAAATAGGAACTAATTGGGTAAAGGCCAAACCCCAATAAATGGTAAGTTTAGATATTTTGGTTAAACATTAATCAGTGAGACACTATGCAAACAAAGCAACAAAGCAATAGAACAATCCAACGCCATAGTGTTGCAACACCATACCAAAATAATTATGAAATGAAATGAAAATTTTAATTAAAGCGATTAAAAACCTGGCCAACAAAGTTTTTAAATTTCATTGTTAGTACAAAAATATTATCATTATGAAGCGAATAAGTCCATCATAATTTACAGTTACATTACACGATGAAGACGAATGAGGATGGGGAAGCAAGGGTTTGGCCTTTACCTGTGGGTTGAAGTTGGGGAGACGGCGAAGTATCTCCACACTCTTCTCGGGTATCGCTCAAACAAGACAAACAGGGAAAGTAGGCATTCAAACCTTAGTGGTTTAGTTAAAAAACAATTATTAATGCAGTAATCAGCGAATTAATGGTATTGATGCTTAAAACGTATTGTAACATAAAAGCTTAATTCATGCAGCAATTCCAGGTGAAGAAATAATTTTATTACATAATGAAATAATAAAACCAACCAGAATGAGTATGTGGCTTGCCTTGAGTACTTGGTGGGCCAGCACCATCCGAATTTTGAAGTTTGCCATTAGATGGGAAATTTGGCAGCTGTTTAGCCATGTTTGGCATTTCATCAAAAGCATTAGAATTGGGAATCCCATTGCCTGCAATAAATAAAAGATTTATACTATGCCAAATGTAAAACGCATGCACAAAATATACTGATTAACTTGTTATAGTAAAATCTTTCTAAACTAAAAAAATGCAAGCATCTGAAGATATATGTACATTAATACGAGATTTAAACAATTTATTAAATATGGCTTAAGAGGAATAGGGAATGCATTATAAAAGCCAAAGTAACTAAACTTAATTATGTTTTAATACTTAAACATATATCTATGTTAGATAATGTAATGAATCATATTTCCACCTGCAACCAAATAAAAACTACCCATTTTAATAGTTGGTCAGAACTAACCATTATATATAGGAGCCTTCGGTTGATGCTCTATCTCGTCAGCTCGCTTATTCTGTGAAGGTTTTATCTGCTGGTTGTTGTGACTATCGTTTTAAAAATTAAATTCTTGATCAGATTGTTTAAAATAAGCATAAATACACAGCTTGACCCTCAGTGAATTTACTTACTCAATATAATAAGTGCCATGCTGTGGATCAACTATCTTCTCCCAACCTTCACCATAGGCAGTTTGTGTTTGTTCTTCTTCTTTGACACGCTTAGCTTGCCAAACTGGGTTTTCATATTGCGTCTGCCGGTTAATGTGACTACGTGGGATAATTTTTAACAACATAATTAACTCCCAAATAACTTAAAGAAAAGAGAAAAGGTAATGAAATTTATAATTCACTTACTCGATATAGTAAGTACCAAATTGTGGATCATCTATCTTTTCCCAACCATACGGCAATTCTAAAATCAATTATTTTCATGGATTTAATGCACTGACAATTTTTTTCCGTCCAGTAACTATGTTATGCCATATCTCAGTAACTCCGACACGAACGACAAAATCAAGGACAAGCTCCATCCACCTTGATAGAAATACCACACCGATCAAATTATCGCCCTTGCTTTTCTAGCTAAAACAATTAAAAATCATGTTTCTTCTCCATCGGTGGGTGGAGTTTGACCCATAAGGGCAAAGTCTAACGAGTTTTTGTCATTCATGTCGGAGTTACTCAGATACGACATTGCAAACACACGAACCATCATCTGCACAATCCTCAATAGCTTTTTTCTGAACTCTGGCTAAGCGTGGATCTAACCATTGAGATGTTCCTGATGAATGACTTTTGTTGAAAAAAAGAACGTAATAAAGAAATAATAAACACCATAAACAAACATTATTTGCAAATATTAAGGTATCAATGGAAACTTGTTTAAGCTTTCTTACTCAATGAAATATGCTTCGCCATTTTCTGTGTATGCCTTTTCCCAATTGGATGAAAGTGGCCCTAACTCTGGAGGAGTCCCAGGATCTCTCTTTAAATTTGAGTCTTTTACATTATTAGCATCCAGGCTATTATTAATGCTTGGTGCAAGGGATGATAATGATGGCGTATGGGAGCGAGGAGGATGAGCAGCATCAGGATCCATTGATTTTGAAGCCATAGCCTCTACGTTTGAACGATTGCGTCGCCTTTTTCCCTCAGAAGAAGGATGAGCGCCAGGTAGAATAGAATGGTGCTGAGGATGGGGTGGAATACCGTTTGCTATACTTCGAACAAGAGGACACTGCAATGGACTCTCACAAGGAGGCTTTGGTGTGCCATAATGGTTCCCTTAAACAAGCATTAGATAGAAATAGGAAGCTGTTAGTAAAAAATGATTTTATATACGACCTGCCTTCTAGTAAGCCCACATAATTACAGCAACAGCAAGTAAAACAAGGCATACCTTCATATATTCCACTTTCCAGGAGATTCCCACTACGTTCTAATGCTAAAAATTCGGCCAAAGTTAAAAATGTGTAATCCACACCATCAACTTCTCCGTCTCGCTTTGGCCTTGTTGTACCTATTGGATGATATGAGATTTTTTTAATAATGTTTATCCAGTGATTTAATAGAAATTCAGATGCCTTATTCTGCTAATTGAAAGGTTGACCCTTATCAAAAAATCAAACTTACAAGGTACAGTTCTCAAATATAAGTTATCTCTGATGGTATTTTGCAAATCGTGGTCGGCAGATCCTTTTAAGAAACGGGTGTTGAGGTACTGGCGTAGATCCTTCGTTAATGTGCCTGAAAGGATTAAGTAACCTTATTAAGCATGGATAGTTAAGTTGAAGGTAAGAATGCTTCACTGCTTATTAAAACAGTTGTTGACAACACTGCGTACAATTTCTTAAATTTTAAAATATGGGATTAATTAGACATTTTTAAATTGGTCATACAAATTAAATGATAACATATTGACAAGGATATTTGAGCGGGGCAAGGCAAGCAGAATAAGAGCGGTACTCTCGGTAGGCAATACTTTAAAGGTTGGGGAGAATGCTACTGTAACGAAAGAATAACTTTACCAGCCTGGTAAAGTTGTCAATAAAACAATGTAATACATATTTATGAAACCGTAGCCATTCCAAAAATAATATCATTGCAGACAACTGTTATTTTACTCTTACATGATCTTGAGAAATAATTTTCACTATTACAATTCTGAACTTTCTCTAATTTTGTAATTATTCGATTACGCTAGGTCACAACAACTTGTTTTTTTGTTGCACAAAAAGAT
Source organism: Rossiulus vilnensis (assembly GCA_034700785.1). Lineage (NCBI taxonomy): Eukaryota > Metazoa > Arthropoda > Diplopoda > Julida > Julidae > Rossiulus > Rossiulus vilnensis. Next base: position 12,516 of record JAQIXS010003147.1, read on the forward strand.
GTTTATTACGAATTGTCAGCACTCGTTTTGTCAGTTTGGCACAGCTATAGGCAAAAATTATCACAAGTACACAGTTCAATTAGTAATAAGAGTATTTCCACTTCGACAGGTATTTTTAAATCGAGGGAAATCCCGAAACAGTGCCACCTTTACCGAGATAAAAAATGACCAAAACTGTACCATCAATCAAAATGCACTTTCAATACACGTAAATGCATCTAAAATTATATAACGTACCGGCCGCTCCCTGGCATGTTACTCACATGAAATACACGTATTACTCATCATCTGATTACACGTAGATCGTTTTTAATGAATTCCGAAGATCGAAATCTCGACGGTTAATGCGACGAAATTGGTACATGATTTGCAAATCTCCAGGATTTATCCCGTTATCAAAGTTCACAGTTAATCTAAATCCGATAAGCTGCAAGCTGTTGAACAAATCCCCAATATGCCGCTAATCAACAACCTTATAGTTTATATCCTTGTCATATTATTAACGGCAAAAAGCCAGCGTTATTTTCTATGCATAACCAAAAGTTGAAGAAGAAAAAACTTTAATCCACGGTTCCCACCCCTCTCACTAAACAAACAAAACGACCCTGAATTTGTCACATACATCAAAATGCCAATCGCACAACGTACTGTTCTAAATTCTTACATGACTGAGGCGCTCTATCGTAGCTTGCCTTCTTGTAGTCATCGTCCACGAGAAAATTACAATAGAATCCATTTCAATAACACCCCGTTCATCGAAAACAACCACATCCTACGAGGACATTTCGCACGAACGCCATTTTCGAAGCTAAAACTGACGCATGCGCAATAAACGCTTTCGAATAACCGGAACAGCCGCAAGGTGGAGACAGTTTTAGAAAGAAGGAGGTGGGTCATGGTTTCCTAACCATTTCGCTCTATCTGCTTTGGATTTGCATTGTAATTTTCGCTACCAATTTCAGATATTAAAATTGTGTTATCAGCAAGACAACTAACTTCAGTAAACAATGTCAAAGCTAGTTTCTCGTCACAATTATCCTTTTTTATTTTATGACGTTATTATTTAAAAGATATGTTTCAAACGCTCTCCTATTAAAAGTGTACAATAAAACAATTTATAATTTAAATAAAATTTATTTTTAAATTGGATCGTTGCCTACAATCAAGATCTATAATTATATAACCCTAACGAAATTCCTACTTTTCATAAATAAAAAGTATGCCAAAAATGTTTCCCAAAAATACATTTTATCAAATACAAGTATCCTTTCCAGTTTATTTTTTTTCCAATGAATCAACTACATTCAATCCAGTACAGGTCTACAATTCTTAATAGCCTATAATCTTTTCCCCGTTTATCGTCTTCAGTATCTACATGTTGGCGATGAATTAATTCAACACAGTGCTCGTGGTATTTTCAACGCATCCTTTTACATAATTTGCATAGGCTTACTACTTACAGTAGCTTTTTAAATGGAATCCATAAAGAAATCTTTGAGTGTAAAAGAAATGCGAAAAAGTAATCATATCTGGAGGAAAGAATTAATTCAGTGTAATTTAAAGCAGGTGTCTGGATGTTCGCGGATGTCTAAACCTTTAATAGGATTGAAAAGTAACTGTAGGCCAACATGCAATTATCTGAAATTTTTATAACAGAGAATTCATTGTAATTTACACTAGGTAAATTCTTTATGCTACACTGTAATTTGCTGATATGAAAGAGGATCCGATAGATTTGAGAAAAAAATGAATTTTAGTCTTTGTATCCAGTCTGTCTTTGGATACCTTGTCAAATTGTTAGATACGCTATGTTTATCGATAATTTTCCCCCCTTGGACACCCCAATAGGCCTAAAATTAATTTTAAAAAAAGTTATGGAAATTCGTACGCACTGATGAGAGTAAACGCGACTGAAAATCCACATGCAACCTTTGCAAATGACGTCAATCAGGTGTTCGATTGAGATGACAAAAACATCCTGAAATCCCGAATAGCGGAACAATTTAAAGGTCATCGAAATTGTAGAAAACAAAAACAAGTAGGCCTACTTCCAGCCCATTAGTCCCATTACTTCTCGTTAAAAAAAGTTAATTAGCCCCGCAAAATTAGACGATTTTGCCAAAGCGTCCTAAATTCTAAACAAAATTGCACGAAATTATAGTCGCAAAATTAAGTACAGAATATTTATAGCCTACATGCAGACACCATAGAGTCTGGCGATTTCAGTGGCACAGAGGTGAATTTCGGTTCGTAGAGGCTGATGCAAAAAAAGATCAACAAGATGATGAGGGTAATGACACAAGTTTATACAAGGAATATCTTTCAATGCTGCTGAGCAAATGATGATGAAAAAAACGCACGACGACTAGAGTCGTTCCCCTTAGTTTAACTCAATGCATCGCCGTTATTTACCAGAACCATTTTCAAAATTGATACTGATATTAAATTAACTTTATTAGCCACGTGCATGAAATACTAATCGTTCGCAGTTAGTTATAAATATGTCAACCCAACATTACTAAATACTACAGCTGGGTATGATCAGTGCCCACAACTGCTCTTTAGCTTTCTGGGCAAACGAAAACTGTTTGCTCATCATCAGCTTTTGAATAACAATAAAAAAAGGGCGGAATAAACACTTGCAATTCATATTAGTTTCCGAAATTCAGCAGGAATCAACAAATGGATGCATGAACACACACACTGTATGAAATTCAAAAATTAAGAGTGTACACTGTAGCGTGCTTGTCATTATGATTGTCAAATAACCCTGCATGAAATAAAATAGCAATAAAAAACAGGATGAACGGGGCATGAGAACTTGTGCATTTTCTATGAAAGGTAAATGATCCGACCAACAATACGATAGCACAAAAGGGAAGGAAATTATTTCACGTGTGTACAGTTGTGTTTCATTAGTTTTAGCGATACAGTAGATATATGCATATACTCGCAGTATGTCTAACGAATTGCAATTACGTTTAAAATCTGATTTCAAAGCTCAGCAATTATATAGGAAATGCACGTATAGGCCAACATGCAGAGATTGCAAATGTTTCTGTATGGAACTAATGGTTGCATTTTTTTTTCAAAATTTCGTACCATATTCGCCCCCTACAGAATCAATGCATCAATTCCTTACCAGGTGAACAGTCAACAGGCGCAGATAGATTCTCATCCTCGTCAGAGTCCACAATCCTACTGTGATTGTCGCTACCGTTACCGCCATCGCTATGTCGTTTATATACAATTTCGTACTGATATGTCGCGGAGTTTTCGAAGCAAGAATGGCAGCAAAATAACTTTCGAAATAAGCTTCTAGCCATCACAACAAAACAGTCGTTCGCGTTTAGCCCAGGGTAAGGAATGTGCAAAATGCAGAGTGAAAAGGTGGTGAGACTTCCATCACTTTTCCCAAAAATGTTCCAAGAAGTTTTCCGTTTAAATGCATTGCACGCGTATTTTCTTGCACTTCAAAGAATGGCGAAGGTACATTATACATGTTTTAAATACTGAAAACTTAAAATGTTTCAATACCTGTTTCGAAAGGGCTGAAGAAGGCAAATTATTTTCGCAACCATTTTGCTTGCTATTGGATTGGAAAGGCACCAACATTTCGTTAAAATTGCCAGATCGTATACGCATATAATGAAGGGGGAAATGTGCACGTCTAAAGATGTCATGAACACATGTGAGTTAAAAATAGGATTCAAGAGTCTGTGCTGTGTATTCATCGCCATTTCATTTTTTTTCATCTTGTTTTCTATCTACTGAAGATTTTCAAATGAGCTCCAACTGAAGCGCTGCTACTGATTTCCATGTTTATGCACGTTACATGTACTACATTCCATTTTCAAAACTGCACTGCTTTTTTAATATGTGGGGAACCTAATTTAAAACGTCGCATTTTCATAGGTAGGGCCTACCTCGACAACCTGTATAAGTTCTTCATAAAGTTAAGTTTATTCTATTTTTGATGATTAAAATATCATCAAAAAGAATCACGCAGATGATTTTTTTGAAAAAATTAAATCAAGAATCAGTCGGTTTTACAAGTTACATTGAATAAGTATGAATAACATGTATTCTAAAGTTTGTTACATTTTTCTGTTACAGGGTTTTTAAATAATTTTCCTGAGGTTTTATTTTGTTTAAAGTGAACAAACCACCATTGAAGTAGGCGTATTAGTTGTCGTTGAATATGACGGAAAAAATATGATGAGTTGATGTGTTAATTTAGCCGTGCTATTGTTAAAACGATACTACACCAAATTAACTATTCCAGATTAACTCACTCAATGGATAAAAAATATGGCAATAGCAGAGTATTTTCAATGCAACATGTACATGTAAATAAGATTACAAAATGTTTGGTACAACTGGCTACTATAGGCTACTGTTTAGGTTATACGAGTCATTTTTCAACAAAGAAAGTTTTCTTGATGAAGCATACCAGACATTTCACGGCGGAGCTAGGCTTATGGTTTCAAAATATACATGTAGCCTACTGTATAAACAAATAAATTGCATGCTTTACTAGGTAGCTATTGGTATTTTGGTCCGCCTGGTTATCTATACATGTACTGTATATTTGACGAAAGCCAAAATATGCAGCATCAGAAAGAAATATTTGGTGTCTAATATGCCGATATAACAGTACTGACCTTTATAACCTCTTGAAGCAGAAGGGTACCATAATCCTTGGTATGCACATCATGACACGAGCAAGTTCAAAACAAAACTCACAGATTTACAGGCGATGCTCTTGGTAAACTAATCTGGCCTGCACTTGTGCAGTCAAAACCAAACACGTATCCGCCCGAAAACACTAAAATCACTGCGGTAGGAACTGTAATACAACCATCTTCCTGACATGTGTTTGTAGAACAGATTTTAAAGCAAAGCGTCCCTTCTTCTCATGATCTGTACGTCCAACACATGACGGCGATTTAAATTTACACCCATGTGGTCCAACCTCAACTGAACTCCCCTTCAGCCTCTCGAGCTTACAATTGGCATTGGATTTTAGTCTCCCTTGGAGGGTCGTGTATTGGAGCATAAAGCAATAGTGCATGAGCGGTACACGAGGTTCGATTATAGAGAGTGAGGGCGGATGGGTGCCAGCCATGTGGCATCGATGGGATTGTCAAAAATTGACAAAGCGTGCTTTACAAGTATTACGCCCGTTGTCAATTGAGTTCAAACCCTAGTGTTCTAGGAATTCTTTGTTTGGTTTTTAGAAGCCGCTCTGCGAGCTTATATAAGCAACACTAAACTCTTGAATTCTGAACTCCATATGAACTCTATAAATACAATCCCACTAGAAATCCAGCGTTAAACATTTTCACGATACTGCTCAGTAAACTTTCCATCATGGGGTAAAGTTCAACGTTTTTTAAGATTCTGAAGAAACTCCAGGAGGGAAGTCGAGGCGATATCGCCTCAAACGTTGGCACACCTTCACATTTCAGCATAATGATGTGATTTCCGATTTCTGAGTGAATGGGTTTTAAACAGAAACTTCATATTCCACGAAAAATAAAAATAAGGTCTGTGTAGATTGTAGTTAAATAGTTCGGTCTTTTTTTAACAATGCATATCGTAACAAATAACACTGAGTATTAAATAGGCTATAGGCTATCATAACTGCGAAGCTCAATTGCTACTTTACAGTTTAGTCAGTGTTTACCCCCTGCTTCGCTTCATTTCATTTCAAATTTAAACATATAAGTAACAAATGCAAGAGGAAACGAAGATCTAAACAATCCATTAAGTTGTAATAATATTTGAATACAACTGGAGGAATAACACAAAATACGTCAGCGCATGGTAACCAAAGAATAACATTTTTTGCGTAGGAGTTCACAACTATCTAATCTTCTGTTTACATTTGAAATCGATCCGTATCGTGTGTCTGTAACTTGGAAACGAATTTTACAGCCTCCCACATACAAAGTGGTACCATGGACAATCAAAAACAAAAAGGGAGAGTAAAGTGAATCAGGAACATGGGTCAAAATCCGTCAAACTTAGCAAAGAATGGAGCTATATTTCGAAATGTCCTTTTCATCGATGACATGTTTCAATTGTTAAAATGAAAATTTAAAATTCTACAGAATAGCATATGATTAGTGCCGAGTATAGTGGCGGAAGTTTGCGTACAGTAAACATTGCGGTGGATACAAGCTGGCATCACGTTCGTGGGATATTTTGCAGCTGTCCATTTCAAACATCGTTTATTCGGATTACTATTATCTTTTAAAGAAGCAATATAGCATTAGCTACAGTAAGCTATTTGGACATAAATCAGCTGTTTTGGCTTGTTTTATCAAATGATAGCATTCATGACATCCTTGTGTAAGAAAACACACTGGATGTAAAATATACCAGTAAGCCTACACAAACTACTCAGGAGCAATTTATTATTCAGGACTTTATTTAGTAAAAATCAAAATAAACGATTTCCCTCAAATTCCTTTTGGGCCTTAGGCAACCTCACCGGGATGCGACAGCAGCCTCAAGTCATTATAATGACCATTAGCATAATAAGCACATTATTGCCTCTGCCATCGATTGACAAATTGTTAGAGAAATTATTTCGATCTGGATGATAAAAAAAATACTTGTAAGCCTATGCAACTTATGCAAGTAATCTACAGCTCCTGCTCCT
>JAQIXS010003148.1:0-19184 GCA_034700785.1 Rossiulus vilnensis
TTTGCCTCTTTTGAAGCAAATCAAGGTAATTTGGCACCTAATTTTTTAAAAAAATGCGGAAATGATAGAAATATTTGCAAGCATTTTTGCAAGTCTTTCTCAAGAATTAACATCAACAAAGACGGGTGGAGGGGGATCTTATGAGGGGGAAGGGGGAAGGAAGTCCAGTGTTTTACGAAATTTAGGACACCTTAAGATGTTAGACTGATTAAATATATCGTGACTACACTTCAGTTTATTCAGTCAGGGATTGTTTGCGTTTGCATTAACTTAGGTATTCAGAAGATAAATACATTAAGAAAGCAAAACTGCGAGCAGCAGCCCGCTTGGAATTCTTAAAATAAATATGAAAACAAACTCCTATTTGCCCGTGACCCGTTATGAATACGCATTCAAGAAAAAAAATAAGGTTGATTTCAAGGCGTGTTTTTATGACTTTATTATCATTGTTTGATTGAGGGTCACCTGCAAGCCAGTTTGGTAAATTTTCTGAGAAAGTAATTGCGCGTTTCCTGGTACCCATTTCGTGTTTTTCGAACTTTCAAGCGCTCATATCCTTAATCCTGCTCGAGTATTTAATTAAAAAATAAAACAGGATTTATGACGGTAGGGACAAGTTGTATTTTATCATTTCTGCACATGGCAATCCCTGTCCTGGTCAGTTTTACGAAAATAAAAAAATAAATGTTTGGAGGATGAAATTTATGCCAAAAAGCTAATAGTGATCAGAAATGTGTGAATTTCATTCGTCTTGCCAATAAATTTATCCAAAAACGAAATTAACAGGTTTTTAAAAACGTTTAAGGAATGATAGCACGCACACTATTCCGCTTTTATTGGTAAATACATGTATGGCAGATTTCAAGAATTAAATTTTAATTCAATGTAAAGTGATAGCCCATATACATGTACCATACAAATCATACATCGAGACCATTTAGTACAGGCTAAGCATAATGTGCTGTAAGGGCGCCCTAAGAATAGTCTACTAATGCTAATATTGATATGAATTTTATAATAGAAAGGGGATGATGAAATGAACCTACATTATTTGCAATGAAACGTATTTGGCGTTGGTTCTTCCCGGAATAAAATCCAACAGCGATTCATTCCCTGAGATTCAAGAAACATACAAAAACATGTCAACTGGCAGTACAAATTTTTTTATTTAGGTTTCTCTTTCGACATTTTCGTGGTATTTGGGCCTTCACAATGCAGAAAAAAATTTGCGATAAGAATGGCGTCGTCAGATCGATGTAACGAATCTTTCTTGACATCAAACAATCCGGAAATCTCCGAAATCTCTATGCTCATAAACTCATCTAGCTTACGTATGCGCTCGATTCTTATGCATACTGGGGACTCTCAATAATAGCGATGCTATGTTAAATAGGAGTTTTTCAGCCTATCGATTCCTAGATAGTAAAAAAACTAAAAAATGAAAATTCTGAGAATAATGCTTAGAATATTCCAAGAATGTTCTTAAATGTAACCCTGCTGCTTATCACCAACCAATCAAGTCTGAGAGATGTATTCAGATTGGGTGTATTGCTATAGTAAACTCACATAGAAACTCGCTAGGTCCTGTGGTACTTTTTCCTGTATTTTCGTATATTTTAACTGATTTCCATGTTACACCGGTAAAAATTGTTGCTAACTAAGGATAGATATTTGAAATTATTACTTCGAATAATGCAAATGTATGGTCCATGGAGAAATGTTTCAGGTGTTTGTTCGGCATTAGTTCTGGAATTTGTGTACGTAATTGTTATGTTTAAGTAGAATTCAGTTTGAGCACTTGGTAGATAATGTCTCCATGGTATGCAAAATGTGTGGCGTTTCTTCTTCTTTTATATGAGTTGTTACTAATTCGGTTCGGTTGGCAAGTTGCTAGGTTTTGATCGGGATGTTTATTATCAGGTGCCCTTATCAGGTTTATCAGTCCTAGCAGATTTCCTCCCAATCTTGCTTCTGTTGCTTGAAGTCTCCACATTTCGGGTGGTAACCCCTGTCAATCCCTTGGCGTTGTTTTCTCCAAGCGACGAGATGGGCGTGCGCTTAATTGGAATTCAGGTAACTGCACTCGAAGAAACCGTTAGGTTGGTGTGTGCTCAGGTGAACATTCTCGGGGTGAATGACCCCTTCCTGCTCACGTTGGAGTGCTCTGCGCTGCCACGGTTACCACCAGGGGGCGAGCGAAGGTAAGAGCAGCGGCGACATCTAGCCATCGCAAGGCGAAACGTTTTCACTGAGGGTTTCCCCTACTAGCTGGTTGTGATGAGCCTAATGAGCAATTTGCATGTCTGATGCTCAGGAAAAACCCGTTTTAATCACCGGGTTACGCTAAGGTGAAGTGAAGCGGAAATTCGCATTTGGATGGCTTTTTTTGTCCGAAATCTGGAAATCAAGAAAAAATATTGGTTCCGGTTTTTCTATTCCTTATCCTGCTCGTGGTACGTAATTGATCAATCGCTCGGGATCCTGAGGAATTCGGAAAATGTTCCCTAATTTCTATAGATAACTTGAAAACTTACGTACGTTGTTAGGTCGTGCTAAAGGATGCCGGGAAAATACTGGAATGTAATGTTAGGTATAAAAAAATGCAGTTATTTGGAAAGGAAAAGTGCGTGTTGTTAACGAATTGAAAACCTTTCATCAAATTCTGAATAACGTCTGTAACAGTCGATATTTTCGTAAGGTTTTCGTAAAAATGTTAAGGTTTCTGGAGGTTTTTTAAAACAAAAGTTTGATATATATTGCCGATTGGCTTTTAGGTGTAGTGTTATTAGCTGTTTTTTATTTTTGTGAAAAATATGCATTTGTATTTACATGTATATTTAGCTTTATTTTCTATTTTTTAAAATTTTTTTACAAAGGGTTTTGTAAGAAAAAAATACTGTCGATTGGTTACTAGGTAGCAGTGTTAGCTTTGTCTTTTTTAGGCATTTGTAATCAATATGCGCTTTTTCTTATCAAAGAGCTGCATTTTTTAATGCCAAACGTCAACTTTTCAAAGTTAACGTAGAGTTAGAAAGCCTGCTAAAAGTTGAATCCCCTTACGTCATTATTTGCAATGCCAAAAGTTATTAAGATTTCAGAAATGATAGACCTCATGATTTGTTTTACTGTGCGAAACGAGCGCGAGCAAACGCGTTGTTTTTGTAGAACTTAAAAGCATTTAAAAAAAATGTATTAAATATTAAAACTAATAAACATGACTAGAGTTCATAACTAACGTTGACAGGTTTTTATCATCTATTATTTATATCGCAATTTTGAGTTCTTGATATGTTGTCAAATTTGATTCTGTGGTGCCCCCATCCTTAAAAACTAGAATTTAAGGAATGTGTTATAAGCAAAATATTGAACAAAAAATAGAATAGTTGATAAAATAAACCATTCCCGAATGCAGCCAGTACTTGCATCACTAGGAAGAGTTATTTCCATCAAATTACAATGTTAACGTTTATTGCTCAAGAAACATTTCTAATTTCAATGTGTTTTTTTTCTACAGATCAAAACTTCGCCGCTGCGGATTCCAATAGCAGTACACCCGCTAAGGCCTTCGTGCCCTGTAAGGTTTGCGGAGACAAGGCTTCCGGTTATCACTATGGTGTGACGTCATGCGAGGGCTGCAAGGTGAGTATCCGAAGAATCGGCCCAGGCCGCTCCCCCTCACTCTTACCCTCTTCTTTCTCGAAAACTGCTCCTGAAAAATGACTTTCAACGTGCATTTTGAAGGCCTCTTGTGAACCTTTCCCTAAAATAACACCTGTTTGACCCTCGGTCAGTTCGAAATCACCCACCGCCAGTGACCATGCAAGAAAAGATAAGCATGTTCTGATGGTGTCCTTAGTGACCATTTACAGAATCTGATTAAAGTTGCTTGTCTGTGGGTACTTGTCGATGCCTCCATGTCATGCCCGGCACAAGCAGCAAAATGATGCCCATTTGTAATATGTCGAATTAACTTGAGAAATGTTTGCGAAAAATTCTCCCATTTCTTCTGTCAGTTACGTGAATTCAACTCAGTGCCCCACTATCAGCAAGGGGTGTAATCAATCAACCCAAATGCATTTTATTTTTACACATTAAAAGAAGAATTATTAGGAATCATTATCTCCCCATGTGAATACACAACAGCTAATGACCAATAATGATGTGACTTTTGAGAAAAATAATGACCAAAACAAAATGTAAATGCGTTTTCTATATTTGAAGGAAAATTATGACCAAAATAAGTCATTATTAAGAACATGGTGGCCGATCTCATGCTATTTAGTTGAAATAAACCAATATGTAATTTTGAAGGAATGTTACCAGAATATGTCAGACTGAAGAAAAGAATTCCCAAAATACCAAAATGTGGAAATAATGAACATTCAAAGTTTTATTTTATCAAACAAAATACCAAAACATGCGATTCATGTGAAAATCACCCTGTATGTCATTTTGAAGCGGTGGTTAAAGACAGTAAATTTATAAATTAGACTAAACCATTGCAAAAATATCATTTTGGAGAAATAATAGCCCAAACATTAAATAATTATCAAAATAATAAACACAAGTTTTTTTAAAGTGCCGAAATATGTGATTTAAGAGAAAATAAACCTGTATGCCATTTTGAAAAATGTACTTACCTTACAGAACTCAATGACATTTAAAAAGTTAACTAAAACGGGGGGTTAAAATGGCATTTTGGAGAAATAACAGCCCAAACATGACATAGTTATGGACATAATAAACACATGTTTATCTTGTGAAAATTTTTCTTGCCCAAATATGTGATTTATGAGAAAATCAACCTGTTTGCCGTGTTGACAGGGTACTGAGTTGAATTGAATTGACAAACTTATATAAGATCAAACCACAATGCAATTTAAAAATTAGACGAAAACACGGCGTTAATTACAAGCTAAATTATAAGTCTTTAGCATGTCGACATTAATGTACATGTAGACGATGATAAAACATCATCCTATCATGTGACGTCATTGAAAGGGCCAAAACACAATAAACTCAGTGGAATAATGCATCTATTTGACTCGAATTTTGGTGAAAAGGCGTAATTTGAATCTTGTTTTGGCTAGTTGAATGACAGGGTTCAGGTACGCTCGGCCAGAAAGGGAAATCCCAGGACCAGGAAGTGCCCCAGCCCGGGGGAAAGTGGAGCTAGGTCTAGGTTGAAGCTGGCAGAAAAGGGAGATGGGGTGTCTGACTGGGTTCATTGTTCGCATTTTGAAGTTTTTTGATAAAAACGCGAAAGTGGAAACTAAGGTATCAGGCCTCCCCTAGCCCCTCGTTGTTACTACACAGGACCCTCTGCCTGACGCGGGGTGTCCCGTGTCGGAATCTACATTTCTTTTCAGGGTTTTCCAGACGGCTGCTTATTTTTCATCGCTATTCCTCCTCGCCCTGGGCGAAAAAACAAGCAGGGGCAAGGGGACGCGACTCACCTGATAACTTTTTGAGGTACCGTTAGGTCATCTTCAAGGCAGGTCATTCAACTCGAACCCTCAGCGAAAACAAAACTTTTTCCTCCAGGGGGACCCACAATGAGCGAATTTTCAGGGGGATATCCCACTTTCGCCCAGATTTTTATTTATTTTGTTGTTGGTCCAGTCATGTAATCCCTCACTTTTAATGCTTTATTTCTTAGCCGAGCCCAATCTTTGACCAACCACCTTTGTATGACCGCTGATGGACTGTCCATCGCTGCCATTGCGCTCGATGAGTATCGAAATATTTTCCGTTTGACATTCTAGGGCTAATCCGAGAATGAAGTTTGAGGGCCGGTGTTATTTTCGAGGAGCGTACCCCTCCCCTACTGGTCGCATTAGGCTCCAAGATGCACGTTGAAGTTGATACCAATGATAATTTGGCTCACCAAACCCCGAGTTTCCCCGAAAAACACTCACGCGTATAGTTTTCCTGTAAGCATCTCCAGTTTAATGCTATTTTTGTGTTAAAGGTGTAACTTGTTTTTGTACATGTATTTTTAACATTTCGAAGAATTAGGCTTGAGAAACTATGCATCATTCTTACGTTGTGTCCATTTTTAGTCTAAAATAGCAAAATACTCCATTGAACATATCATCTAGAAAAAGTAACGAAAATAGGAGCTGAAGTCTTTGGGAAATTTTTGATACACGTTCAATTAATTTATTAAGTAAAAATTCGAAGTTATAGATGTCGGGCAAGGGTGCATTCAATTATCATTGGTTTTTCCAGCAGCGATAATCCCATTGTAACTTGTTTAAAGTGATGATTTCGTCTTCCGTTTACTGGCTCAGTAACGATTACTTCTGCAAGTATCCCCCCTCTAAAATTTCAAACGTGTGTGCTCACTAAAAATCACTTTATGCCATCGAATTGCCAGACGAAATCATTGCATGTCAAGCTGCTTTATGCAAGGACTGATTTGCGGTTTTTGCCAGCGTCTTCAGGGGAATTCCCCTCAGACAGCTCAGTTGTCTGTGGGGAATGCCGTGATGATGCCGAAAACTCTTCGAAGCAGTCTTTTAAAAGTGCTTCTCAGACATGTTTCACGTTTTTTGTTCCCGTGTTTGTTCTTTGCTCGTTCTCTTCCTCGTTTCTCGTTCTCTCTTGTCTGGCGAACCTCCCAAATCATGGTCGTTTTCGTACGAACGTCCGTCTCCCTGTCCTCCGCCCCATGTCCTTCCGGTTTCCATTTTCCTCTCTTCTCTCGCTTTTGTGAGACTAACGTCGCTCCCTGGTGGCCGGGTGGGTCCGCAGGGCTTCTTCCGCCGCAGCATCCAGAAGCAGATCGAGTACCGATGTCTCCGGGACGGCAAGTGCATGGTCATCCGCCTCAACAGGAACCGGTGCCAGTACTGTCGCTTCAAGAAGTGTCTAGCCGTGGGCATGTCCCGCGACTGTAAGTGAACCCAGCAGGAAACTCAAGCATCGATTCACAGCAAATGCGCAACCGGATTGGCGGGAACGAGAGATCCATGCGCGATTGCCCACGAGAAGATTCCATCAGAGCAGGATTCCTCTGAGGCCCCAACAAGGTTTCGTCTCCTTGAAATAGCTCAAAAGAATGCGCTTTTCGCAGTCCGATTTCCAAGAGGAAGAGATTCTTGTCACTGGAAGCCCCGATTCCCTGAGCAAGTGTCTTGGCAGTCCGACTTCCGATAGCAAATTCTTTGGCAGTCCGACTTCCAAGATGAAGTTTGTTTGAATTCCAACTTTCGCAAGTGAATTTCTTGGCAGTCCAAATTTCATTATAAAGAATTTGACAGTTTCACTTCCATTATCAAGAAATTGTTCACAATCAGACTTCCATTATTAACAGTTTTTTGGCATTCAGACTTTCATATTATCAAAAATTTCTTGACAATCCGAATTCCATTATTAAGAAGTCTTGACTTCAATTAGAAAGAGTTTCTTGGCAGTTCAATTTCATTAGTAAGAGTCTCTTGGCAGTCCATATTACAAGAACAATAGTATTTTTGGTGAACTAGTTACTACCTCATGAGAACGACCACTCAGAATATCTTTCGGGAGTCATCGCGCATGGATTCCCGTTGACGCCGTCCAAGTAGCGCAATTTCATTGGAATCACTGCACTCATTGAGATGAGGATAGAAATTCCTTCCTTGCATTTTGATCCCTCCTGCCCACAGTCCCACCACACATATTTGACACATGTTTGTTTTTTCAAAGCTGTACGGTACGGCCGTGTGCCGAAACGGTCACGAGAGCGGAACGATGAGCAGCGAGTCACGCAGTCCGAAGCTGACCAGTCTGCGAGGGAGCTGGAGAACAAGCAACTGGCCATGTATGACATCATCCTGACCATCTCACAGGCACACCACATCAACTGCGCGTACACAGAAGAAAGGCTCCGAGGCCTGATCCGCAAGCCAGCAGTTTTCGTAAGTGCGCATGCCCTGTTTGCAAAGGTCCCATGGGGAGCATTCATTAATGACGTCATGCAAACAAACCCTATTTTGGGTTCCCCCTCCTGACCTGTCGTACTATTGTCATGAACGTGTGGTAACTCCCATGACTTTCCCTGACCAACGCAACTTTTTGAAAATAAATCTGGTAGCAAAAACATCATAGAAAATATTTGTTAATAAGAAACTATCAGTTTTTTGCAATCCTAGTAATAAGAGCAATTGCATTTGTATCAGTAAAATAAACGAAGATATTATACATGATTCCTTAATACTCAGTGCACCTTGCATGAGTAGTGCCAATCAAAATGTAGTGCATTCTCATAAGGCGTTTCCCTGACTTTCGAGCAAAATGGAATTTCCCCTAAATATCCCTGACTTTCCAGGGGCCCACGAATCCTGAAATGTTACAAAATATATTGCAAGTGGTTGGCAAAATATTGTGAAAAGAAAGATCATAAATATTGACATTTGTAATAAGGTTCTGTACAAAATGTGCTTACAAATGTAATTATTTGCTAAAGAAACGTAATGATGAATATAAATTAATGTAACTAACACAGTAGGCAAAAAAATTTAAACTCTGAATTTGTAGAAAATTCTTTGAAATTTTAATGAGAGAAATAAGGGGAAAAGCCAATCATGCCTGGTGCAGGGCATTAGGTTTGACAACTGTCTGAGTCTTCTTCATTCAGCTGGGGGCCTAGGGCTATAATGTCCAACATCTGGACAAGTGGCATGTATTGCTTCTATTTCTTCATGTTCATTTTACATGAGGGTAGAGGGTTAATTTCCGCCCGTTTTGGTTATTTTTCTTTCATTTCCTGTCATCCCTTATTTCTCTCCACAATTACACTTTAAGAAGGAATTCACCAGTGCATGTGAACGATTATAATCACCAATATTCTGAGTTTGCTTCCAATTTTCTGCAAAACGTGCATCACATTAACTTTAGCTAGATCCCCTTCCCCTGTCATGTTCCTTTCATAGGCGGAAAAAGTTGATTACAGATCTGGGTCTATTTGATTACAAATTTAGTCGATAATTTTGTACTAAATTTGTGTACAAATACCATTATAAATTGTAACTGCCCAGTAATGGGGTGTGCTGTCAAATATTTAGAATTTTAGAGTATTTTGTAGTGTGATCAAATATGAATGTTCTAATGCTAAATTACATCTAAAGTGTTATGTAATGCAAGGATAAACACCTACCCACCCCCTGTAACACTCTGTAACACTTTTTCAAGTACCCACCCACCCCTTGGTGCGTTATGTAATATTTGAATGGCCCCCATTCTATCTAGCATTGAATCATTTGTCAACGTGGGAGGTGATGACCTCTTGACCGCCGCTCCCCCATGGATCCCTCCTAAAAAGTGACGTCATTTATGAACGCGCCCTTGGACTGCGGACCCAGCGTTTAATTGGACGCTGTTGGCTCGGTGCTTGCCATTGAATGCTTTCAGAGCCTGAACGACCTGCAGGGAGACTCTGAGATGAGCATGGACACGTCTGACAGCCTGGAGCAGCAGAAGATCTCCATGTGGCAGCACTTCGCCATGTACGTCACCCCTTCCATCCAGCGGGTGGTGGAGTTCGCCAAGCGGGTGCCGGGCTTCTCCGACCTCACCCAAGACGACCAGTTAATCCTCATCAAGAGCGGCTTCTTCGAGATCTGGATGGTACACATCGCCCGCATGTTCGATCTCGCAGACAACACACTGACATTCAGCGACGGAAGCTACGTCACGAGGCAGCAGCTGGACTTGGTCTTCGATGTAAGTTGGCCATGATGGTGGGAACGTAAAAATATGCATTGAGGCCGATCCTACAGCAGGGTCGCAAACAAGTCCTAAAATGTACTAAACAATGAAAAGATGCAACAAATGTCCTAAAGTTCTACATATTCAAAAAAAAGTCCTAAGAATGCTAAACAGGTCAACATTGGAATCCTTATAGTTGCTTCAAACGGTTACAAACCCTGTGTGTCGTGTTGTCGAACAGGTGCAGTTTGACAACACTTATCAAGTGCAGTGGAGAGCAGAGCAAATTGAAGTTAATGAATGTAGACGTTGCCCTTGTATTCTTGTACAGTGGAAGCTCGGTTATCTGCAGTAGTTGGGACCATGACCATTTCGGATAACCGAATTCCTCAGATAATCAGAGGTATAGTTAAAAAATAGGTGCAATTATATGTTGTACAGTAAAAGCGTTTTTAATACATGTACACAGTAAATACGAAACATGTAAAAATCTAAAATAGCTTGTTAATAATTCATTTTTAATAAGTTTTTATCAGCGCCAATGGCCTTAAAGCTTTCCCCCTTCTTGTTATAATGCTTTTTTAATGTTTATCTGCTCCAGACCTCCGTTATGCCAAAAGCTTATCCGAGGTTGCTTCACCTCGGTTAAGCCGAATATCGATAACCAAGTCTCCACTGTATTATTCTATTAAATACAGAGATTAATAAGGATTAAAATAATGCATTCTAATAGTATCACCTTGTGAAAAAAATTCTTTAATTTTGGTTGTCCTCTAGGGTCAGAGTCATTTTTTATAACTTGAAAATGTCCCTGTTATTAATGAAAAAAAAATCAAACTTGAAAAATGATCCAGTTTTAATTCTGTTTCAGCATTTAGTATTAGAGGTTCACCTTGCTAGTGTTCTTTAACAAATTTGAAGAGTGAAACCTGAGGCATGATGCCTTTTGGAAAATTGGCCTATTTGCCTCTAAAATAACTAGAATACTCTGTTGTATATGATTTCATTATTTCATAAAGTTAAAATATTGTAAAGTATTTCGACAACCTAGCTAAGAATGTTTTAGGAAATTTTTCCTGCTTGCTCAATCAGCTAATTAACACCGATCCAAAAGAGTGCCCAATGTCCCGTTTCCTTATATAAAATTAAATAAACTTGAATTTAAAAACTGTTATGCAACCTCTGATGCCCGCCTTTGGAGGTCTAATTGAATGAAAAACTCTGTTTTCGGAGATTGCATAACGGCTTTTTTCAAGGCCTTTTAATTTTTTTATCAAAAAAGGGACATTATGAAATTTTATAAGGTAACTCAGACTTTTGTGTACAACTGGCTCTACAAATAAATTAAGCTATTACAATAAGAATTTGAAACAAAAATCGTGATTTTTTTGCATGAGTAGGCTTACTAATTGCTCAGCTTTAATATCTCAGAGCCTGCAGAGCGCATAGAGCAATGCGGTTGTAAACTTTGAAATTATGACAGAGCTATTTCCGTAAAAAATCCACTTTGCCAAAAAATATTTCGTCCTAGCTATTCGGGACAGTCGTTTAAAATACATGTTTTGCCACTTGCAGTTGAGGTAGATTTTCTGTTTTTTAATTTATTTTGAAATTATTCTAGCCCGAGTTTGTGACATCTATGTTCAACACAGGAGTCACGTTCACCAACCTGCAGTTAAACGATACAGAGATTGGCGTATTCTCAGCCGTGGTGCTGCTGACGTCAGGTATTCTTGAATACTCATAATTATTAGAGGTTAAGGGGCGAAATAACGGATAAGTTAGAAAATTTGTTAGAAGCATCCAAAGAGCTCCACTCTTTTAATGTTCTTAAGCGTATTTAAAAAATTTGCAGCTTCTCTACCCCCCTCCCTAAGTCGCCATGTTTCCAGGTCCTATAGTTTTCTCCTACTTCTAAGTAACCATAAAATGGCAAATGATGGCCACCTGTTCTTAAGGATAGCCTCAAGCTACAGAAAATTCAATTTCTCAGTGATTTTGGTGCTTGCAATAATTCATTTTAATTCAACCCAGTGTCCTACTGTCAGCAAGGATATGCTGTGCAGTTGGCCTATTGCGGTGGAATCCGTCAACACTAAATTGGGTTGATTCGTTTGGAAGAAAATTCCAGCGTCTAATAACATTCAGAAAATTCAGAAAAAGCTTCCGAATGGGCTCAGAGTTCCGTAAGACTGAAGTGCATTGAAATGTGACCTTCTACCACATCTATGGCTTCGTTTAACAATTTATGAACTAGTTATCAACGAAAGATAAATCGACTTGTGTTGCTGAATTAACCTCCTACCACATGGCATATCATTACCAACAGTGGGGTATTGAGTTGAATTGAATTGAAGATCTTCTCCACAAAAATGGAATGCAAAACATTTTTTTCAAAAAGTCCCAATAATGCAGTGGAATTTACTGAATAACTTAGATAATACAAACTCATCCTAATGCAACTGGTTTCAGTAGATTAAATTCCTTTCATAAAAACAGTCGATGTGTATGGACAACGACTAAGGCTGCAAATAGGGTCCACCAAAAAAAACTTTGGTGTAGCTTTATTGGGCATGTGGACCATATGATATTCACTTACTGATAGTAAGGTACTGAGTTGAATTGAAGGGTGGTCCATATGTAGATTAGCTGGCAATGGTGCACTTTGGACATTGACATCTCACACGGAGCTAATATTCAACTGCTTTTAGATCGGTTGGGTGTCTCCGATCAGAAGTTCATTGAGCAGCAGCAGGAGAAGCTGATGGAGGCGCTGAAGCTGCAGCTGGTGCGCAACCACGCGGGCGACACGAGCCTAATCCAGGGAGTGCTGGCCAAGATCAACGATCTGAGGACATTGGGCAGCAGGCACAGCGAGCACCTCCAGTGGTTCCGCATGCACTGGACGAAGCTGAAGCTGCCACCGCTCTTCGCCGAGATCTTCGACATCCCCAAGTGTGAGGAGGACCTGCAGTAAGTAACATATCCCTCGCCGGCGATCCGGAGGACCTGATCCCCGGTCCTGGCCCCTTCTCCTCTTTCCGAGAAAGCGAGAGGGCCCAGTATGCAGTGTGATACCTGAATGGCCCGATACGATCAACGATTTCCGCATCATGCAGAACTTGGCTACGTCACTGCCGTTCTCTCTCGTCGATCTTGCGCTCCGGTTCGGGACTCGGAGAGCCGATCAAGCCGAGTCGATCCACAAAGGTATACTAGGATATTTTTCCACCCTCCCGGCACATATCAGCGCATTTCTGTCAAATTTTCTTGTTACGTGGTCACGGTTACCCCTCCCTCTGTACGTTCATGCAGGTGAGGCTGTTGGCCGAAGAGCGAGATGCATCAACGCAAGACCGTCGTCCTCCTCATCATTATTATTAATGTTTTGTACAGCAATGTGTCTGAAATCTAACGTGTATGCAGCTGTTATTTATTTTGTAATAGATTTTTTCCTTACTATAGCAATGCTGCCCCGGCCGCGGAAGGTGCGAGGCAGCGAGAACCGCAGCGACGGTGGCACCTACCGACGAAAAATAGAAACAGCCGAAAAATAAACAAGTTTTCGACAGTAGAATTAAAACAAGAAGTAACTGAGCCTTAACCAATCAGAAATAATCAGCTTATAGATCATGCCTTCCCTCATAAAGAAAGTCACGCCTAATTGGCGCTGATGCCCACCCACAGGAAATGAGTCATGGGACAGGAAAGATTATTTGCACAAGAGGCTTTTCTTTCTATTGGTCCATTCGAATTTTCAGTTTCTTCTAGTTTTAATCCGAACTTAGTGATATTCAGGCTGTAAAGTGTTCCTATTTAAAAAAAATGATATTGCTTTCTGAATTATGACAATATCATTGAAACATAATTAAATTTTGTTCAAAAACCAACCAAATTACACTACAAAAGAGAAGAATAAAAGAAAACGTATTGGAAAACCATTGAAAAGAAGTGAAACAGTTCATGGGACTAAAAAAGCTAAGAGATAATTGATGAATGGTGAATTTGTACTGTAAAATGCATAGAAATAATTTCTTTTTAGTTTAAATTGCAAAATTATGCAAACTTCGTGAAGTTAAATTTGTTATACATCTAATTCATTGCAAATATGCAGTCTCGATCCGGAAATGAAGATTTACAGTTACAAATAAAAAGTAAAAAACATCTGCAGACCTAGTTGCAGATTTCAAATATGCTTACATTTCATCTAGCTTTCTAACTATATTTTCTAGATAAACTTGTCTTCATACTGCTTTACAGCCTGGGATTTTCACTTTCATCTCTCATGTTGTTGAGAAAACATTGAAAATTGAGAGTTACGGAGCTTAGGTGTCACTGCCGTTAGCGGGTACCGCTCCCGACGTATCCAAGCGTTCTGCCGAATAGGCAGAAAACGTATCCCCAAAACTACTACTCGAGACATTCCCTAATTGTTGAACATGTCTTTCCTGAGTTACAGTGCAGCCTTGTCGTTGTGTTGTGTTATCGCCTTCTGCGCTTTTCAGGTGTGCACCGGTTGCTGTTACGTGCGTGCGCATCCATGTCCGTGATCTCTGTCCTTCCGTTTGTTAGCGATTGGCTCGTAACTGGTGGCACTGATCCCCCCACCCCCAATACGCCACCGGTTGCCGTTGTTCTTGTTGTTGTTACTCGTCTCTAACACTGGCAAACTCAGCACCCAGGTCTTGTTTTGTTTCTCGGTGGACGATCGTGTAAACCTCAGTGATGCGCAGCGAGTGCCGAGTACCGGAAACGATACCCAAAGTGAGGCTGATTGTCGACACTAAGTGGCTAGTTTGGACAGATTCGGGCGACCAGACTTGCAAGTTTGAGAGCAGAAATGCTTTCGAAACTTTTCTTACAAATTTCAAGATTTTCTTCTCAATTTCAAGTTTTTTCTACAGACTAGTTTCGTGGATTTTACTGAATCATTTTCCTTTGTATGCAATGCTGCGTGAAATGCTCCAATTACATTCCATAATGAATCAGTTTAGTTTTTTGGAATTTTTGGCACGTGATTTGCATTTTGAAATTCAGAAAGTTGCTTGAGATTTGTAAGATTTGAAAGCGAAATCTTCAAAAACTATGCATTGCTTTCTTTGATTCCAAAATTGCTCTCAGGAAGTTTTATCTCGGGATTATTGCAAAATATAACAAAAGCTGTGCCTTTTTTCAAGATTTCTTTTAATAATTTCGAATTTAAGTTAGGTTATTTTTTATTTTCGAAATTTCTTACCTCGAAGGATTTTAGACTGCGAGACGATCTGGATTTTATTTCCATTTTATCGACGCTCGTCCTTGCCTCACTTTGACATTTGCTTAAAAATAATATTTTTGTTCAAAGTTCTAATTCATTTTCGAAAATGTAACTCTAGAAAAACGTTTATCTGGAAAAAAAGCTCATTTGCTGTGCTATTTCCAAGCAGTCAAGCAATTTGAAATTTACATTTCAACACATTTTATTTTCAATGTTCATAATTTTTGTTTCATCAGACCTTTCGTCAAAATTATAAACATGGCCAGCTGGAAGAAATTTAACCTGCGATAACCTGCGTTGAAGCAATTTCATTCTCGGTTTCAAATTTTCATGACTGGTTTTGCCAAAAAAAACAAAAAATGAGAATCAGCCGCTGGTAGGAACGGAGTTGTGGAGATTTGGCTCGATCAACGATTTGCTCAAAAATGACTTTGTGTGTCGTATAACTAGAAGTCGACCAATCAAACATCGACTTCGGTATCATCCTTGTTCGCATTCACCCTTTTTCTACGGCTTTGCAACTGACCAATTTTTCACATTTGGTCGTTTTATACGCGGCGTGACACCCCGCCAGTGGGCATTTCCGTTACCTGGTTTTAACATTTTTGTGGAATTTTGAGGTTTTTCTCACTGCGTGAAAGCCGCGCTGACAAAACAAGACTGTACTCTAATAGCATAATTATTGGTCGTAATCTGGTGTAGCAATACCGTTAGGTGTACATTCTAAAAAAAGCACGAAGTTTTGTACGAATCGTGCGATCGTGTCTTTTTTCTTTGCTTTTCGAGGAAATGCACTCGTTTTTACTTTTATATGGATGAATATTAATTGTTAGCCGTTTGAACCTCACCTAACCTCCTCTAACCCCGTATATTATTAGAAACTTGAGGCTGGGAGTGTTCACGAACTTTTACAGGGATGATACCAAATACTAAATGAACTGGGTGTAGGTTACTGAGTTGAGTTGAATTGAAATGAAGTAGGATCCTTGAGCGGAGCTCTGGCAAGGCTGAAAGCACAATAAGATGCTTTGAAAGCTTTTATCTTTCACACAAAATTAGTTATTGGACATTTTTCTTCTATAACCGATTGTATAATCGTTATACCGCAGCATTTTTTTGCGTTCTTGTAAAATCTGTAACTTGACGTTTTTTGTTTTTTAATTCAGTCATCTGTCCACGAAACATTTTTTGGGCTCAATTCTGCGATTAGGTTGTGGCAGAGGTCATCGTCCAGTTTCTCGAAAAAAACATCAATTTCATTGAAAATCAGTAAAGACCATAATGAAGTCAGCAACTACATATGTTTATTATAAATCCATGATACGTTAATTCTAGCATTCAAAAATTCTTTTTTATTTGTTACAAAAATTGTTAAATTAACTAATTAGCCTTGACATTTATTCCGAAAATTTGCTGTTGATCGTGATTTCAGCTTGTTGTTATTTTGTTCCATTGTTATTATTTTGCTTTGGTTGTTTATAATTGAAAAGTCAGCCTTGACAGAGTGGAAAACAACTGACTACTTTAGCAGCTGCGTTTAAAGAAACAAGTTTCTGTTTATCAGATAGCGTTACTGATATGTTCGTGAACACTCCTCGCTTCTGGTATTTGTTATCGCCGCAACATGTTAAAAGGCGTCGAAATTCTGCATTTTTTAATATTCACCCAACTAAGGAACCCTGTTACGCAAATTTGAGAGAGAGAGAGTAGTTTATTACTATTAACCCGAAGCAAATTAACGATTTATTAATTTTGTAGCTACTGATGAACATGTAAAGCACAAACATATATAACTAGATACGATATACAAAAGCGGATCCTGGAGGTGTTCATTATGCTGTTATTAACCACCCAGACTTATTGTTATCAACACCATCACCTTGGCTCGAAATCTCGTTACAATTTTCGCAAGTTTTCTTCATATGAAGCCTGTAATTTTCCTTCTAAGTGATTTGTGAAAGATTCATTAATGTGACAATTTCAATATGAGACATTCGTGTTCTTCAGTTATCTCTAGTTTTATTTCAAATTTTCAATTAAAGGTTTTAAAAATATTTAAAAACACATTATTTAGTGTCTAAAATCATTTTTTAAGTGATTCTCCTAAATTTAGCAATATTTGCATGATTGTTAACTTAAATAGTCCAAGGAGTAACATACAGGCACATCTTGTCTTTTTTGGTATTTGTTTCGAAAGATACAACTATTTTCATAGAATTTTGTTGGTCCAAAAGATAACTTTATTTTTATGCTTCACTGTTTTATTGCCTGAAAATTGCCAGCATCTAATATCTGATGCTTTAGGGGTTTGATGATTATTTGGCCACTATAAACCATCAACTGAACAAACAAGTGTTTAAGTAATGTAGATGGTATTAAATTTCAATGAACAAATATATAAATGTATATACATTCTGTAAAATATTTAAAGCATAATCAAAAGACAATATTAAAATACGTAAAGACCTAAAATTAGAAGAAACACATTTAAATTATAATCAAAAAAGGGAAAGTTCCAAGTTTACACAGATATGTCAGTCATCAAAGTATCACCTTATTTGTACTCACTATTGTTTGTATTATTATTATTATTATTGTAGTTTTTGTTTGTTTGTGAAATCGTGTTGATTTTGATAACAGTAAGCACCCATTGTCCATCTAACAAGTGTTTAACGTAACATCCAATACAATCCACGCTGTCCGAATCATTATAGTAATATAAATACAAATTTTAGGCAATTAATCCATTCACTGAAAATTCCCAATACAAGCCTCCTCAGGGTATCTGGATCTGCAGCAAATTTGTCTAGATAATTATCTATTTCATGTTTTATTTCGTAATCTAATCCCTTTTAAGAGTCGTTGCGCTCACCAGCTCGTCGATCGAGGGGAGTTTTTATAATATTTTTTTTTGTTTTGTTATTTTTATAGACAAAAAAAGCTTTATAAGCTTTTTAAACGGGAATTTGGGAACATTCGGATGTAGAAAGGATTAAAAGCCATATATCAGGTCAAGATCATACGTATTGCTATAATCCGCTATAATGTATTGCGAGCGGTCTAAACCGGTTATAACGAAGTCCCAGAATCACTGCGGATATTACGACGTTTTACCCCAGAGGATTTATTGTAGTTTGAGATCATTGCCCTAAAACCTTGCATAACTAAATTCGTTAACTCGCAGGATGCATTTTCATTATAAATTAATTTGGAGTCACTAGTGTTTGTATTATTATTATCCATTATAATATAACGATTTTTTCAAAATTTTATTATGAAATAAGGCTTTAACTCTGGTAGTCATATAAGCTAATGCTAACGTTAAGTTTTAAAAATATATTTTCATATAATGTTATGTCCATGATTCGTTACTTAGTTTGATACAATAATTTGATATAAGTGGAATTTAAATTTTAATATTTCGCAAGTTGGATTTAATTAGGTTCACTTTGTAAATGATTTCGTTAAATAATTTCGCGATCAACAACATTTTAATTTCGTTATGATTAACTTTTCGCTGTGCGATATTTTGACCAATTTTATTAGAGAGTTCGTTGCTTTAAAATTTGCAAAGAAAAAAAAATCATTATAAAAAATGTTGCTTTGAATGAAATTGTTTTATAAAAGATATGCTAGAAGCGATGTTTTGATCTAGCAGTTCGTTATGAGCGGAAATTTGCCATAAGGGAGATTTCGTTACAACCGGATTTAGACAATGAGGGCAACAATGAAGACTAAAACCTAGTATTGTGAGATGGATGTCCGTGTAGTTGCACAAATTATACGCTATTTTATACTTATTGATATTTCACGATCGATACCGCGTTATCGTTTTATCTAGAAGTTGCTGTGTAAATATTCACGTTTTTATGATAATTTAGACAGGAATTCCTAATTCTTCTATCATGTGTTGAGTTTTTCTTGACTATTTTAGTGGGGGAAACCACTACGTGATCTGTATTTTTGGTGGCAGGTTGTGTTCGAGTATCACTTCGTCTTTTCGGGGGAAAAACATTCCGTGTTTTGCTATATTTTATAATTATTATTCTATTATTATACAATTATTAATGGCAAAAACATACAATTGGTAAATAGCTGCTTGAAGTACAATTTCTGTTGCTGGTGTTTGTACGTGTGTGTGCTAATCGTCGTGGGCCACAGACGTTATTGTTTTCTTTTGTGTAATTTTATAGTTTTTTTACTATCGTTTTCAAGATGAGAAAAATGCATTCCAAGT